>JANSVA010111817.1:0-10179 GCA_025504915.1 Erythroxylum reticulatum
AGACACTTTCCAATTATTATATTGTTGTGGCAAAGTACCTGAACTGTCCCGTATCTATTTTAGATATCGGGCTTATTAATAACTGTCCCTTATCTACTTAAGGAATACAGGGCTCATTTTGCATAGTGAGCCTTAGGCTCTTAATCACTTTTGAGCTCGAGGCTTATTTTTACTCGTTGAGCTTTTAGCTCTGATCGGTGGCTACTTTGGTCACAACTGTCATTATCTGATTATGCATTCATGTATGGACTGCATGTACCACCATCATTCACATTATAAAACACTTAGGTCTTCACATTCACATAGTAGCACTTCAATATCACAACCCGCAGTCACATTCATCAGACCTTCTGTCCAGAATCTACAATTACACACATTCAATTATCATTCAAAGCATAATTTAAGTAAACAAGTAATTAAGTGAGGCCATCTAGGTTACTCACTAGTTACTCCCAAAGCTAATGCCTGCAAGATCCAGCAACGTCTGGAGGTTGACGTTCCATTTGTTCCTCTATCATAAATAATATACACAATATCACAATTTGCACAATCATAAGTATTCAATAATGCACATGTATGAAATGAATTATGTACAATGCATATTCATGATAATATCGGATATTTATCCATCAATTTCATCACAAAAACAACCTCAGATCAAAACTCATATAACTATGATTTGTACTTAGATTTCTGCCTCACTAAACCATTAAAATCTCTATTCCTTTCTCATTGACTCACTTCATAATTTTTTTTCCAAGTCACACTTTCAGATATATTGTTCACATTCAATTAGAAAGCTAAACTGATGTAATTTGGACATATTCTCTTCTAGAAAAGTGTTCCTTTATGTCTTATCTTTCTATTGACACTAAGATCACTCAATTTGATTTAGTAATTTGGAAGATATACCTCCAGCATTATCGGGTTGCTCACATTTAATAACAGTGTACTATGTACAACTTCCATCCAGAAATTCAATATCTTAAAGAAAGAATTGAAATCCAACTTCTTGAGACAATTTGTAGGCCTATATCTATATTTTACTCTAAATAAAAAAATTTATCTTATTTGGAATCCTACAAATCAAGATATCATCAAAATATTGGAACATGTTCAATAAAATATCTAGTTCATGCACTTCGAACCGATACCCTTAGTTTGATTTAATCAATCTTTTTCATATCAAAATTAAAAGCTACAAATTTTTATGAAGAGATAGAGGAATGTGTTATGAATCTAATGCTTCAAGATCAGGTCATTTGAAGGTCGGACGAAAATGTTATGGCCAAAAGAGTAAAATATGTTCAGGCTGGGAGGAGGACCTGTGGGTCTCGATTGTGACCTGCGTGCCTTTGGCATAGTCGCGATCGTGACTTTCGTCCTCTTCCTCCCTTTTCTCTTCTTCTTTAGACCTATTTGGTAAAATAGGCACAAATTTTACTAAAAATATAGGATTAAGGTGGTTCAAAGACCGTTTTTAAGAGAACTTCTAGACCTACACCTTCCATGATGACCTCAAAAATAAAATTATCCTCTATAAGGGTCAAAATTTCAAATCAATGCAAGTCTCCCGAATGCCCATCCCATGTAACACCATAGACTTCTAAATATCATGTATCTCCACTCCAATGTCCAAAAATTTCATACTTTATATCAATGAAAATATAAAACAAAGATATACAACTTTTATGACTACAATTTTCTCAAAATCTGCCTAGATCAATACAGAAAATTCATTGAAACTTCAGCTCGAAAATTTAACATTGTCACTATTCATTCCCAGAAAATTTCCAGACTTCCATTATTTTCAAAAACCCATATTTCAAATTTTTATTTCTAGTTTTTCTACTCCATTTCCATAAAATCATTCACCATAAATTCAAACTAATCCAAAATGTGCATATTTAATCAAATTCTCAAAATCATCAAAATCCAAAAATTCATATTTATCCTATTCATACTCTATTACTTTTCTGCATTTTCTACTCTCATTCTTAATCACTATTCTTCCTCTCAACTTCCATTTAACCATCATTCCCATCTCAAACCTTCATTTTACATCTACCTTTCAACTAAAATACCACTTTTTTGATCATCTCTAAGAAAAACACCAACTCACGTAAATACTCACACACACACACACATATATATATATATATATATATATATATATTCAAGCACAGTGAAGAAAAACAAGAAACAGAGTATACCACCTTTTCATTCTTTGATTTTCTAACTCACTTCATACACCATTTTTATTGCTATTTCAACTCCAAAAACAATTTCCATAACTCTAACAAATTTCTTCACTATTTACCTGTTGAAGACTCCAAAATCTTTAACTACCTTCAAGCCCTAACTCTATGCAAAATTTCGTACTCTTCTGTGTAACTGACCAACTTCTGATTTTTCTTTAGGTAGAAAACACCAATAGCAAAATAGGTTTGATAAGGAAGAGGAAAAGCAAAGAAAGCTATTAGGAGGATATTTGATGAAAACTTAGACATATAGTTAAACCTTTATTGATTCTCAGATAATTATAACTTATTTCAACAAAATACAAAACCCACTTACTAAGTTAGTGACACTTGTCACTTTCCTATGGTCTAAGCTCTAACTTAATTCCCTTTTGAACTAATTACTTCAACTATCATCTTTACAATCCAATTATCTCCAATCTTCTTTTGAATTCTTTTTTTTTCTATTTTCCATAAAAGTCCCATAACTTTCTATAATTTTTGAAAATAAATCCTAAAATCGCCAAAAATAAAAAATATCACAATTCCACTAACCCATAAAATTTCCAATGTAAAAACATTCATAATTCTAAAAAATTTACAAACCAATCCAATTATACTTGGAACTATTCATGAATGCATGTACACTTATTTTTATGTGTAGATAAATTCACTATTCATGTAGATGTGTATGACGTGTTATGCATGAGCATGAAGAAGCATGTCTAATCCTTTTCCTAAATCACTCACATTTACTATTTTAACTTTCCCATAGGTAATGAGATGTTACAACTCTCCCCTCCTTAAAAGAAATTTCGTCCTCCAAATTCTTACCTGTTTGTTCAAACAGGTGGGGATATTATCTCCTCATTTACTCCTCTGTCTCTCATGTTGCTTCTTCAGTTCAGGGGTTCCTCCAAAGGACTTTTACCAATGAAATGACCCTGTTTCTCAACTATTTGATCTGCGATCTCACAATCTTGATCGACTCCTCTACATAACTTAAGTTACTAGTAACCTCAATCTCCTGAGCCGGTATCATGTGCGTTGGATCTGATCGGTATCTTCGGAGCATACTCACATGAAACACATTATGCAACTGAGACATCTCATTCGGTAAAGCTAGCTTATAGGCCAAAGGTCCTATCCTCTCCGTGATCTCATAAGGACCAATGTACCTAGGACTTAATTTACCCTTTTTACCGAATCTCAAAACTCCCCTCCAGGGTCACACACTCAGGAATACTCTGTCTCCCACACTTTACTCCATATCACGTTGGTGTTGATCCACATAATTCTTCTGCCTATCCTTAGCTGCTTTAATTCGGCTTCTGATCAACTTTACCTTATCCACTGTGTCTTATATCAACTCTGGGCCTTCCACCATTCTCAAGCCCTCTTTATCCTAATACAATGGTGACCGAAATTTTCTACCATACAGTGCCTCATACGGTGCCATTCCGATACTACTGTGATAATGGTTATTATAGGCAAACTCTATCAATGTCATATATTGATCCTAAGCTCCTCTAAACTCCAATACATATGCTCTAAGCATATCCTCAATAGTCTTGATTGTCCTTTTACTCTGTCCATCTGTCTGAGGATGAAATGTTGTATTGAAGTTCAACTTCGTACCTATAGCAGACTGCAAACTCCTCCAAAACTTCGAAGTAAATCTAGGATCCTTGTTCAATACTATGGACACTGGAACCCTGTTCAGTCTCACCACCTCATTCATATATTTTTGGGCCAACTAATCAAGTGAGTTATTCTCTCTCACTGGTATGAAGTCCATAACAATTCGTTCCCATTTTCACTCCAGAATGGGCAACGAATGGAGTTTCCCTATTAGAGCTTGGTGCTCAGCTTTAACTTACTGGCAAGTCATACATCTAGATATATATTCCGCCACTTGCTTTTTCATTCCAGGCCACCAGAAATGCTGCTTTAGTGTGTTATACATCTTGGTAGTACTAGGATGCATAGCATAGGTGGCCATATGAGCTTCATCGAGAATCTCCTTCCTTAGATCATCCACATTAGTCACACACAACCTCTGTCTTGACCACAATGTCTCATCCCTCAACTCAAACTCGAAATCCGGATTCATCTTCACTTTCTCCATAAGCTTGACCATATCAGGATCTTTACTTTGTACTCTTTTGATTTTGTTATGTAGCATCGGTCTCAACTTTAATGCAGCAATCATGGCCCTATCCTGCTCCAAATTCAACTCTACATTCGGAGCTCTCAAGTGAATCAAATTGGATAACCTCGATAATTAAATATGAGATGCACTGATATTAGACTTCCTGCTCAAAGCATCTGCCACCACATTAGCTTTTCCTAGGTGGTACTCAATGGTGCAGTCATAATCCTTCAGTAACTCAATCCATCTCCTCTGCGTCAAGTTCAACTCCCTCTGACTCAGCAGATATCTCAAACTCTTATGATCTGTGTATATCTGGAAAGTCTCTCCATATAAATAATGACTTCAAATCTTTAGAGCAAATACAACAGCAGCTAGCTCTAAATCATGTACCAGATAATTGATCTTATGAGACCTTAATTGTCTTGATGTATAGGCGATCACCTTGTCATGCTGCATCAATACACATCCCAAACCTTGATGCGACGCATCACTATCACCATATAACCTCTAGTCCTCGATGGAATAGTCAACACCGGTGCAGTAGTCAATTGATGTTTCAGCTCCTCAAAGCTCTTCTAATACTCCTCACTCTATCTAAACACTACATTCTTCCTCAAAAGTTTAATCAGAGGGGCTGAAATCAGAGAAAATCCCTCGACAAACCTTCGGTAATACCCAACCAATCCTAGGAAGCTTTGGATCTCTGACACATTTCTCGGAACTTCCCAATCCATCACTGCCTCTATCTTCTTCGGATCTACCTGTATGCCATCCCCAGTCATTATATATCCCAAAAACACAAACTGATCCAGCTAAAATTTACACTTATTGAATTTGGCATACAACTGCTTCTCTCTCATAATCTGTAAAACAACTCTCAAATGATCACCATGCTCCTTTTTGCTCTTCGAATACACCAAGATATCATCAATAAACGCAATCACAAATCGATCTAGGTAGGGCTGAAACACCTTATTCATTAGGGCCATAAAAGTTGCTGGGGCATTAGGTAGCCTAAATGACATCACTAGGAACTCATAGTGCCCATACCTTCTCCTGAATGCACTGTTAGGTACATTAGCCTCTGCTATCTTCAACTGATAATACCCTAATCTCAGATCCATCTTAGTTAATACCTGAGCTCCCTGCAACTCATCAAGCAAATCATCAATTCTAGGAAACAGATATTTGTTCTTCACTGTTACCTAATTCAGCTGCCTATAATCGATGCATAACCTCAAAGTCCCATCTTTATTCTTCACAAATAGAACTGGAGCTCCCCAAGGTGAAACACTGGGTCTAATAAAATCCTTTTCCAACAACTCTTGCAGCTGAGCCTTTAACTCCTTCAGCTCTACAGGTGCCATCCTATATGGAGGAATAGATATAGGAGTAGCATCTAGAACTAGATTAATCGTGAACTCCGTCTCCCGATCTGGTGGTAAACTAGGTAGCTCATCGGAAAATACATTTAGGAATTCCCTAACCACTGGAATGCCCTGTACACTATGCTCAGCCCTAATATCAATGATGTGGGCTAGATAAGCCTCATATCCTCCCTGCATCAATCTGCTCAGACCTAGTATCAATGATGTGGGCCAGATAAGCCTCACATCCTCCTTGCATCAATCTTAGTGCACCCATAAATGATATCATCCTAGCTGGCACTACCTGACTAACTCCTCTAAAAACTACCCTCGATTGACTAGGAGATTTCAGTACTACCTCCTTGGTGTAGCAGTTCATGATGGCCCTATAGGTAGTGAGTCAATCCATACCTAGGATCACATCTACCTTCCTCAATTGTAATACAATCAGGTCTGCCTTCAACTTTGCTTGACCAATCTTAATCGAGCACCCCATTCAGACCTCTCCTAAGACAATAGTACTACCTAGAGGTGTACTCACCTCTAGTCCACATTGTAACAACTTCTTATCACAATGCAATCTACATGCCAAATGTGGTGCGATAAAGGAGTGTGTGGATCCTGGATTTAGCAATGTAAAAGCCTCAAAGTCATAAATAAGAAGCGCACCTGCTACCACATTTAGTGAGTCTTGGGCCTCCTACCTGGTTATAACATAGACCCTAGCCTGGGACTACGATCGACTGCCCTGCTCCTCAATCCTTATGAAAGATCTCCCAACTCTCCTTCTGCCTTTACCTCGGCCTCTCTGTCCAGATCCACCACCTCTACTCTGCTGGACTGTAGGATTACTCCTAGATCGCCCACTAATAGCAGACTGAGCTCCCAAAGTAGCAAGGAAATCTCTAATCTGGTGGTCCATGGAGTCGCATTTCAGGCAAACTCCAGTCAGTCTCCAACCTCACCACCTTGCCTCTTCTCACAGTGCTCATAAACTGGAAACTGATTCTGTACTGTACCCCTTCCACTGCCATTCTGTGAGACCTACTCCTCTGCCCAGATCTTGACTGCCTGGATCCACCTGATGATCTGAATGCTCTGTTCTGGTGCTTACTGAAGCTCTTGCCAGAACTTCCCTGACTCTCATTAGGCCTCTTCCCTCTAGACCCTTGCCCAATCTTAGCTTGTTTCTCTCTCACCAGTTGGTCAATTCTAATCGAAGCAGCTCTCATCTCAGTGAAAGTGCTAAGGTTTGAAAGCGTCAACCTTGTTCTGATCTCCATATTAAGTCCATTCTCAAACCTCCTACACTTGTCTTCTTCTGTAGGGATTAAAGCAGTAGCATAACCCATCAACTCATTAAATCAAACCTTATATTTAGCCACTGATATCCTACCTTGCTTCAATTCCAAGAACTCCTGCATCTTCATGTCCAAATATATTTTGGGCATGTAGTTGTCTCTGAAGACCCTCAGAAAGTCTTCCCACTTCAACTGGCAAGGCCTGGTGGTACTGCCTGGAATAGCTTTCCATCACTGATATGCTGGGCCCTGTAGTAGAGACACTGCATAATCGAACCTCTCATCAGGCTCACAGTCCATCTGATCAAATACCCTTTTTGTCCTCTCCAACCATCCCTCGACCTCAGCAGGGCCTGTGCTGCCATAGAAGTCCACAGCTCCCTACTTTCGCAACCTATCATACCTCCTCTCCCTTCTCTCGGGAACTCTAGAAGGCATTTTCTCAGATCGAGGCACCAATGACTCCCTACTGGCTCCTACCGATCCCTGGTCAGCTGGTTGATCAATCTGATCACCTAGAGCAGATGACCTATAACAAACAACAACTTTAATCATTATCCGCATTTCTCACGATATTGCATGGTTAACATTCCTATACGTCCCAACAGATGCCAAACCTCTGATACCACCTAAATGTAACGCTCCCTTACCGTAGGGTACACACTGAGACTCCCAGAGGTCATTTCGGTATATAACCTACAATACAGGCGAGCTACGTTCGATCACTACATTCACTTCACATGGTTTTATATCCATATTCACTTATAAAGCATCAATAGAAAACCACAATATTTTAAAACCAACTTTTTCATCATTTCATTTCACAAAACTGAAAGTCTACATTGTGTCTTTCAACATTTTCTATATGTACATCGACAAAACCTAATACAAAAAAATACTACATGAAAGAGGAAAATATACACAATCTAACTAATCAGTCCAAAAATCCCAACTGGTTGACCTTTGAACTATGACTTCTCTTGCCAATCACAATCTACACGGTTGGTAAAGCCTCTCAGTAGCTAGAGTCGTCTCTCGGTCCTGAAAAGATAATGTTGCAATTTTGGTGAGTTTTGCGAATTCAATGAGGTATCCATATGGTTCACTCAATTCATGCATCACAACAATTCACATAACATATTATCATATAGTGCACTTTACATAAATTCCATATTATCACTTAAGCATAGGTATTTCATTTCAACAAATATACTTAACAATGTGCATATGAGGTGTTCATGAGACACTTTTTAATTATTTTATTGTTGTGAACGAGTGCCTGAACTGTCACGTATCTGTTTTGGATACCAGGCTCATTATTAACTGTCCCTTATTCACTTGGGGAATACAGGGCTCATTTTGTAGAGCGAGCCTTAGGCTCTTAATCACTTTTGAGCTCGAGGCTCATTTTCTCCCGTTGAGCTTTTAACTCTGATCGGTGGCTACTCTGGTCACAACTGCTATTATCTAATTATGCATTCATATATGGACTGCATGTACCACCATCACTCATATTATAAAACACTTAGGTCTTCACATTTACATTCAAATAGCACTTCAATATCTCAATCCGCGGTTACATTCATCGGACCTTCTGTTCGGAATGCACAATTACACACATTCAATTATCATTCAAAGCATAATTTAAGTAAAGAAGTAATTAAGTGAGGCCATTTAGGTTACTCACTAGTTGCTTTCGAAGCTAATGCCTGAAAGATCCGGAAACGTTTGGAGGTTGACGTTGTAGTTGCTCCTCTAGCACAAATAATATACACAATATCACAATTTGCACAATCATAAGTATTCAATAATGCACATGTATGAAATGAATTATGTACAATGCATGTTCATGATAATACCGAATATTTATCCATCAATTTCATCACAAAAACAACCTCATATCAAAACTCATCTAGCTATAATTTATACATAGATTTATGTCTCACTAAACCATTAAAATCTCTATTCCTTTCTTAATTACTCACTTCATAATTTTTTTCCAAGTCACACTTTCGGTTCTACTGTTCACATTCAATGAGAAAGTGAAAATGATGTAATTTGGTCATACTCTCTTCTAGAAAAGTGTTCCTCTATGTATTCTCTTTCCACTGACACC
This sequence comes from Erythroxylum reticulatum, assembly GCA_025504915.1. NCBI lineage: Eukaryota > Viridiplantae > Streptophyta > Magnoliopsida > Malpighiales > Erythroxylaceae > Erythroxylum > Erythroxylum reticulatum. Next base: position 9,180 of record JANSVA010111817.1, read on the forward strand.
AAAATCACTCAATTTGATTTAGTAATTTGGAAGATATACCTCCAACATTATCACGTTGCTCACATTAAATAATAGTGTACTATGTACAACTTCCATCCAGAAATTAAATATCTTAAAAGAAAAGAATTGAAATTCAACTTCTTGAGACAATTTGTAGGCCTATATCTCTAGTTTACTCGAAATAAAAATTCATCTTATTTGGAATCCTACAGATCAAGATATCATCAAAATATTGGAACTTGTGCAAAAAATATCCAGTTCAACTCTTCCAACCGATACCCTTACTTTGATTCAATCAATCTTTTTCAAATCAAAATCAAAAGCTATACATTTTTATGGAGAGATAAAGAATGTGTTATAAATCCAATGCTTCAAAAATCAAGTCAATTGAAGGTCAGATGAAAACGTTATGGCCAAAAGAGTAAAACATGTTTAGGCTGGGACGAGGAGTCATGATTGTGACGCGTCGCGATCGCGACTTTCGTCCTCTTCCTCCCTTTTCTCTTCTTCTTCAGATCTGTTTGGTAAAATAGGTATAAATTTTACTACAAATATCGGATTAAGGTGGTTCAAAGACCGTTTCGAATAGGACTTCTAGACCTAAAACATCCATGAAGACCTCAAAAATAAATTTTCCTCTATAAGGGTCAAAATTTCAAATCAATGCAACTATCTCAAATGCCCATCCCATTTAACATCACAAACTTCTAAATATCATATCTCTACTCAAATGTCCAAAAAATTTCATACTTTTTATCAATGAAAATCTAAAATAAATATATACAACTTTCATTAAGACAATTTTGTCAAAATCTACCTACATCAATACAGATAATTCACGGAAACTTCAGCTAAAAAATTCAACATTGTTACTATTCATTCCTAGAAAATTTCCAGACTTCCATTTTTTTCAAAAACCCATTTTTCAAATTTTTATTTCTAGTTTTTCTACTCCATTTCCATCAACTCATTCACCATAAATTCATACTACTCCAAAATG
>JANSVA010111837.1:0-10178 GCA_025504915.1 Erythroxylum reticulatum
CTAGCTTAGGTCCATTGCATTAGGTTCTAATTAAGTGAGACGACCCGAGGTTGCACTCTATATTGCAATCCTTGGAAGTCAATTTTTTATTCGACCTCCAAGGGTAAAACCGAAAGACAAAGTAAATCAATTACCAAAAATCCACTCATATAGTTGGATACTTTACATCAAAAAAAATACATACATTCTTAGTAGCATACTCTACCTCCTATGCTTAAGTTTCCATTAGGGATATGACTCCAATATTCACTTTTGATTCATTGCATATTCATTTCTGTTTTGTTCTTTCATTGATCATCCTTAATATAAACTCTCTGATTTGCTTAATCTAATTCAATAAAATTCTTCTTCGAAAGAGGGTTTCTTGCTACTATCATCTATATTGTTCATGCATTCTTTATCAATCATCTATTATCATCATCACATTATCAACTATCCTTAATACCTCAAGAGGACCGATTTCGATCGTTCTTACAAGGTCAAAATGTTATAATCACCAAAACTCTATGGAGTAATGAACATAATTACTACCGCATATGCTTGGGTGGGTATCATCAAATTCATCCTATTTTATCCACATATTTATCTCCAACAATTCACCAATTTATATCTTACACAATTGATACTTTGATCTCCATTGATACTAGATGATTTTTTTTTCTTTATCCTTGAATTCATTACTCATTGTAACATCATCAACAATATCAATGTCAATAATATCTTCTTGTACCAAAACATAACTCTTATCACTGCAATTAAACAATCATTCTGGCTTCCAAGTTCAACCTTTCAATTCCACTTTACTTATACACCTTAAATCTTGTCATTTCCACCTATGTCTCTATTTCTTCTCAGTCAATTCATGAAAATATTTTCAAATCCATATCGATTCAAATACATATCCATAACAATTTTGTCACCATATTTACTGACATAACCACAATTACTGCATCTATGTCTAACATATCAGGCTACGTAATATCCACAAACTTTTGCTTTCTCATATTCTACCAGATCATCATTCTTTTCTTACTATTTCTATCAGCTCAAACTTTTAACAAATGCTCATAAGTGTGACTCATAGACATGAGACTTAGACAAAAGATCAAGTATTACTGTCTGCTATGACATGACTAAAATGCATGTAACTTGACATGTATTTCAAAAATGCCTATGCAAGATCTCAATTATGGGCTCTGATACCACACATGTTGGACCCCACTTTTGGAGCCCAACATTTGGATATTCAACTTGGCAGAATTTGACCTCTTCTTATAATTTGTAAGCCTATGTATCTAGTTTACTCCATATTGAAAAATCATCTCAATTGGAACCCTACAGATCCATGTATATTCAAAATGTCGAAGCATGTTCAGTAAAATAACACCAGCTTATACTATTCCCAACATATTTCTTCACTTCCTTCAATCAAAACCTCTTTCCAATCAATTCAGAATGCTGCTAATTTTTTTGAAGAGATAGGACAATGTTTGAGGAATCTGTTGTCTCAAGGATCACTTCGTTTAGAAGTCAGATAGCAAAGATTAGGCCGAAGGAATCAAACAAGGTTCTGTCCTCAATCATATTAAACAGGCTCGGGACAATTAGCATAACTTTCTCTAAAAATATTGGATTAAGGATTTATTTATACAATTTGAAAGAAGAATTCAATATATACAAACTTCACGAAGACCTTAAAGACAAATTCGATCATCTACAAGGTCAAAAATGGGACTAGACGATAGGATCAGATGAAACCAGATGAAGGGTCAGATGAATTGGAAGAATGGTCATAACTTTCTCTAGAGAACTCAGATTAAGGTTTTTTTATAATTCAAAAGAAAACTTCAAGATCTACCACTTTCATGACCTTAGAGACAAATTATACCATTTGAAGCGCCAAAAGTGGGACCAGACGATAGGATCAGATGAAACTAGATGAAGGGTCAGATGAATTGGAAAAATGGTCATAATGTTCTTTAGAGAACTCGGATTAAGGTTTTTTTTTATATAGTTCGAAAGAAGACTTCAATATCTACAACTTTTATGAAGACTTTGAAGATATATTCTATCATCTACTAGGTAAATTTTGGACCAGATGATACAAGATGAACAGTGACCAGAAGAAGTTTATGAATAGTACATAGAAGCTATTTTACAATTAGAATAACTTTCTCTAGAGATATCAGATTAAGGTGTTCTTTGAATTTTTTTGAAGAGAGATTCAAGATATATAACTTTTATGAAGGCCTTGAAGACAAATTCTATCATATAATCGGTCAAAATTGGACCAGATGATATAAAATGAAAAGTGACCAGAAGAAGTTTATAAACAGTACACAGAAGCTGTTTTACAATTGGCACAACTTTCTCTAAATATATCAGATTAAGGTTTTCGTTTAATTGTTTTGAAGAGTACTTTAGGATATACAAATTTAATGAAGACTATGAAGACAAATTCTATCATACAAGGGGTAAAAATTGGACCAAACGATACAAAATGAATAGTGACCAGAAGAAGTTTTAGTTTAAGACCTGTTTGGAATAATTAGCATAACTTGCCCTAGAAATATTGGATTGAGGTGTTCTTTAGATGGTTATTAATAGGACTTCAAGATCTACAACTTTAATACAGACCATGAGGACAAATTCTATCTTCTAGAGGGTCAAATTTGGACCAAACAATAGGCTTAGATTAATAGTGAACTAGACGATATGATGTCATCAGATGATACTTCATCACAAATGATATGACGTCATCACCAAACGATATGACATCATCAGACAATACAATCTATATTTTTTAGTATCTCCACTTATAAGGACCATAACTTTTGACTCTAATGTCTAAAAATTTCATACTATATACCATTGGAAAGCTAGAAAGATAAGCTACAACTTTCTAGAGACAACTTTGTCTAATTTAGCCTAGATTAATCCATATTTTGCCCTGAAGTCAGAACAAGAATTTTTTCCCCCTATGGAAGACTTGAAATTTTGAACTGTGTAGACTTGGAATGTCCTGAGCATAACCATTTAGCCACCAAATTAACTTTACTAAACTCTCAAATCTCAACTCATCTGTCTTATTACATTCAACTACATCTGATCATTCATAATTCTTATCTTTATTTTCCATAACATCTCACTTATGTATATATATACACATATATATGCATCAACCATTTATGTTCCAAAATCATCAACTTAAGGTAATAGCTTCTTCATGTATATCTAATTTCTGCTCACATCATCCATACACTATTCACATTTCATTAGCATCAAATGAATAAAGTCTTACAAATCTTTAATAGCATTTCAAGCTTCAATACATCATCATCTCAAAGTCTCAAATTATAAAGATTCTTAACCAAATAAACTTGGTATGCGACTAAAATGTTGTGCTTTCCCAAAATCAACTCAAAATACAAAACAAGCAAAATTTGAAGTAATTCCCTTAGGCTCTTGACCACTTGATCTCTTGGCTATCACCTGAAGACGGGATGAAAAAGGGGGTGAGTTTGAAAGCTCATGGGTAATAAGTTTATAACAAAGAAATAAGCAAAATCGTTAAAATGTTTCTTTTATCTTATAAAAGTCATAATGAATTCATAAAATGCTTTGTTCTCCAAGTCTCAGTCAAATTCTCAATTTTTAGCTCCAAACTCATAGTTAAAAATATCATCACATCAACAAAGCATATACATTTAACCCTCACTACAGAACACTCAAATTATGCAACAAACCTGACAACTTAAAGATGCAATGCACAAACAAATGGCTCAAGGGTTCCATGGAAATAGAATGGAGAAACCAAAGTTTACCCCATGAACAGAATGAGTCCACCTTTTGGAGCTCATATGCCATAAGCGAGTAGTTAGGAGAAGGCTCTTGTCAATTTGCACGTGACGAATAGAATGGTTCCACTATCCCCCAAACAAAAGCACATAATCGTGCTCAAATCATTCTATCATATGCTCTTACTTTCATGTTTTCTTTTCATTTATACAAAATGCCATGACATATTTCAAGGCATAACATAAATGTTTGAAAACCGTTTTTCATTTCATCATCAAAATTCATACTAGTATGTGGCAATTTCTCAAGTCACTCAAAACATTAAAAGCAACATTTATGAAGTAATTGAAATCATTTTATTTTCTTGATTTGGAAAAGCATTAGTGGCTCATAACTCTATTATAATATGTAACCCACCTTGATTTCCTTACTTAAAGACCTACTCAAAATGTCTCTACTTTTGCTTCTCTTGCCTTTATTAATTCCCTTATATAATAGCAAAAATCCCACTCAATAGGGTTTTCAATTGAAAATCCCACAAAGTGCAATCACTAAAATTGATTCTAAAATACTTAAACCTATGCATTTTCTAAACTCCATGAACTAAAATCCTTCTAAAAATCCAAAAGATTTAAAATGATTTTACCTTGATTCTTCACTAAATGAAGAGATTTTTGGCTCCAATAAAAGCTCTTCTCTTTCTCTACCTTTTTCTCTTCTTGAACCACTTCAAAATCTCTCTCAAAAGCTAAGAAATGAAGAAACCCTAGCTCAACTCTCTTCTTTTCTCTCAACCACCAAAATTCTCTTCTCTTTCTTTCTTATTTCCTCTTCTTCTCTCCCAATTCATGTTTTTCCTTCTCTTAAATGCAAAACTACATTTCTTTCTTCCATTTCTATCCTTAATGAGTCCAAAAGTCTATTTTACCCTTCCTTATAGGCTTATGTTCTTTTAACCTTAAGTGTTTTGCCAAAAATTCCCTTGAACATCCTTATAACCTTAACACTTTAATTCCACATATCCATTCAATAAATCCGAGTAACTTTAACATAATTAAATAATTACAAAATGATTAATCTATCAAAACCTTAAAATTAGTTAAATTATGCTTATTCATCAAGAAATTTTTTTTGGGGCCAACAATTCTCAGGAAGTTGGGATAAATATCTTGTTCTGATGGAGTTTGCTTATAACAACATTTATCAGACTAATATTAGCATGACACCTTATGAAACCCTATATTGTAGGAAGTGTAGGACTCTCGTTTGTTGGACTAAATTATACGAAAACAAATGATCAGGCTTAATATTGTGAAAGCTACTGAAGAGAAAGCTCAAGTTATCCAACAAAGATTGAAAGCCGCCAATGATAAGCAGAAATTCTATATTGATTTAAAAAGGAAAGACATTGAGTATTAGGTAGAAGATAAGGTATTTTTGAAAATGTCAACATGAAGAAATATATTTCAGTTTAGGAAGAAAAGTAAGCTTATCCCACGATACATGGGTCTCTATAAGATTCTTAAGAGAGTCAGACTAGTATCTTATCAGTTAGCTCTTCCTGAAGAATTGGCCAAGTTGCACGATGTGTTTCTTATTTCAATGTTGAGAAGATATTAGTCTAATGATACACATAAGATTCTTATGCAAGAAATTCAAGTATAACCAGATTTTTCTTATGAGAAAGGGCCTGTGTCTATTTTAGCTAGAGAAGTCTGACAACTCAAAAATAAACAAATACCTTTGGTGAAAGTACTTTGGCAACATATAGATTTAAGTAAGCAACATAGGAACCAGTATCAACCATGAGGACTTAATATCCTTAGCTGTTCTTATCAGGTATGAATTTCGAGTACAAAATTCTTTTAAGGGGAAGAGAAATGTAAGGCCTTAAATTACACACTATTAGGAATGTTACATGTCCATGAAAATATATGTGATAGAAGTTAATGATTATGATGATTTTGTATTGCTTAAGTCTTGACTTTTGGTTTGATGGTTTGTAATTAGTAACTTGAAATTTATTGTTACAATTAGAAAATTGATGAATTAAAATGTACATTTGGACTAGGAAAATGTCAAATGGCGAGACAAGTTGACACATGGAAATTGTGAATGACTAAGCCTATAAATTGAGTGACATTTGGCATAGATAAATGAGTGACATTTAGCATAGGAAATTAAGTAATAAATGGCCTAATAGAATTGTGACATTTGGTAGCTTATATAGAGGGCAATTGGGCTGCATGCATTGGTGACAAGTGACATTGCACAATTGTGACATCTAGCACCAAATGAACTCAACTAATACATAAGTTATTTAGCTTTTTATTCTTCAACATCTTCATCTCTCACCATCGAAAGTTTGTCCCTATCTTAGAACCATGTGTTTTGCTTGAGTTTTTCTGAACTACCCCATCTAAATACTACATCAAGAAAGCTACCTCATGTTATCTTTTATGCTGTTGTCTTCTTGGTGTTAAATTCATCCTACTTCCACCTTGATATTGGAATTATGCTTATTGCATAGAAGGCTAGATTGGCTTATTCATTGAAATAGGAAGATGAGTTAAACATGTAGGTGGAATTCTAAACTTGATGGCATGTGGTAATACAAATTCTATGATGTTTGAATTGGGATAAAATATGTGTTGTGTTTATGATAAAATGAGTTTTATAAAATGATGTTTGTATGATAGATTTTATTTTGGTTTGGAAGCATGAAAGACAATGGGTTGTGAGCTACCAAATGACTGATTTTGAATTGGAATTAAATGTACATTTAATGAGGAATTGAAGCATAATTAAGGTACAATTGAGCTGTAATTAATGGACTATAATGAAGGTGTATTGAATTGAGTATGAAGGTGTTCAAATCTGGAAGTAGATTGAAGGCAATTGGATAGTGAACCTTCGGTTCACTCATCCCACGATCATGGGAGCTACATTAGCTCCTTTCCATGGTTATGGGAAATGCTTTGAAATGAGAAAAGTTAGGTTTTGTGCAATTGTTGAACCACATAAGGTTAAGACACTTTACAATGGTATATTTAAACTTGATTAAGGTTTAAAATGAACCTAGTTTTAATGTTGGATTAATTGTTTAAAGGTTGAATAAGTTTTGGATTGTTAAATGAGGTGATTATCCAATTTTAGAATATTTGAATTGCTCAAGGGATGAAGGTGTTGTTATGAACACAAATGTGAACCAAAAGATTAAGTAATGTGAAATAGGTATGAATGTTAAGAATTGGGAATTTGTATAAACTTATATGATGTGTAATTACTTAATGCTATTATTGATTCATTGTTACAAATGCTTAAATTCATAAGGCATATTAAGTTGTTCAGGTGTGAAAGAGTGTATTCAATTTGAGCATAACGAAATAAATTCCTATGTTATGCATTATTTCTCTTATATGTGATTCTGAAATGTGATATGTGTCACTTTAAGCTGCTAAGTCTTACTTGTGGGTAAATAGGCTGCTTCTGTACTTAGACAATACGGTGTCTTATATTCTTAGACATTACAGTGTCTTTTGTTTAGAGACTCAAGTCTCTTCTTTTTTTTTTTATACCAATCATAGGTATCTTCTGTTATATTCCTGTTACCCACTTCTATAAAAAGGATTAGCAGGCAATTCTGCATGTGTTTTGGTATTAGTTCTGCCCTGAAACAATCATGTCATGTTTTGATATTTTTATATTATGTTTTGATGTAAGTATATTCTGTTTTGGAGCATCTATGTTCTATTCTGATGCAATTAATAGTCTGATTACTCTCTTATTTGAATAATTAAAGATCGCTTGTGATAAGCCATGATTCATTTGCTTATAAATGTTAGACGACTGTTGGAATCAATCGCCATCTTGTATTATGTTTATTTATTCTCCCACTAAGCTATATGCTTTGCACAGTGGTTTTTCCTTCATGTAGGTCTTGATATAAAGGATTAGGGATGGGACAACTGCAGTGGCCAAAGAAGGATGTGTTATGTTTTAGAAGATCTTTTGTTTAAGTTTTTAAGTTGTATTTAAAATTATGAAACATATTTGTATTTTGTGTAAATGGTTTGTGATAACTATAATACATGATGGATTTAAATTATGTTCTGTTTATAACTCAACATTTGAATGAAATCTGAAGTATGTTGCTTTATTTTTAGGATTTGCTAGAATATCTTAGTATGTTCTAGGTTTGTTTTATGTGGCATCCGTATATCCTCTTAGGGGGTATTAGGGTGTTACATGAGTACATCAAATGAAAAGTGTTGAAAGAATATTATGTGAAATTATGCATCTCATTACATAGATATGCATGATCAGATAAAGGAGTTATGACCAGAGTGATCAACGTGAGAAAGAGCTTTAAGCTTAGGATTGTGCACAAAGAGCCACAGGCTCAGTTAATAATGAGCCCAGTATCCACAATGAGTACGGGACAGTAAATAAAATGAGTCTGGTATCCACAACAGATGCGGGATAGTAATAGGTGCTCGATCACAACAAAGTAAAATGAAAATGGAGTCATATGTGCATTTGTATATTTATAACTTTACATGTATCGTACGAATGATTTAGATGAATTATTGGATTGTTCTGAAATGGTGATATGAAATGTTTGTAAACATGTTGTACTTATTAAAATATGATAAAATGTGATATAGGATTTTATGCTGAATAAGGTGATATACTTGTTGAACTTGGTTATATACTTGTGATCTGTATATTCTGACTTGAGTGAACACATTAATGATGGTTCACTCATTGAGTTCTTAAACTTATCAAAATTGCAACATTAATTTTCAGGTACAAGGGAGTTCTAGATTCTAAGGCAATCTAGTAGAATTCTAGTACTGTCATTTTAGGAACAAGAATGGCTCAGAGCTCTGGTCATTTGATATCTAAGGACTCTAGTTAGAATGTTTTCAGTTAGCATGTCATTTCATATTATACATTTTGTATAGAGTAGTAAACTCTTAAATGTTATGTAATGTCTATACATGGATTATAAATTGTAATGACACAATGTAAGTTTATGTTTGTGAATGTAATGGGAAGATTTAATCATTTTGAATGCTTGTGAAATGTGTGATGCCTTAAATAAGTTAATGTGATTATTCCAACATGCCATTCTCGCAAGGTATGTTCTCGAATATCCTTTAAGTTTTCGGGCATATGCACTATAGAAGTGGTTCGTTACAATTTTCATATCAGAGCATGATTTGGCATCCATAAGGACATATATGAGCATTTTAAACATGACATATAATGAGAGATTCGTATAGTAATCACAATTATTATTTGTTATAGGTCATTAGCTATAGGAGATCGAGTCACAGAATCAGCTGACCTTGAGTCCATAGGAGCCAATAGAGAGTCCCCAGTAACCCAGTTTGAACAGATGCCTCAGAAAATTCTTAAGAGGAGAGAAAGGAGGTATGATAAACTTAGGAAGCATGGGGCTATATAGAAGTATAGACCCTATTGAAGCAGAAGGTTAGTTGGAAAGAACGAAGTGGATATTTGATTAGATGGACTGCGAGTCTGATGAAAGGTTTGACTACGTAGTCTTGCTACTCTAATATCCAGCTTATTAGTGGTGGAAGACTATTCTTAGCAATTCCGCCTGACCTTGTAGACTGATATAGGAAGATTTTCTAAAGGTTTTTAAGGAGAATTATATGCCAAAGATCTACTTGGATAGGAAGATGAAGGAATTCCTCGATCTAAAACAAGGAAGTCTCACTGTGTCCAAATATGAGGTGCAGTTTAATGAATTAACAGGGTATGTTACTGCTTTGATTCCGAATGAGGAAGATAAGTGTAGGCGATTTGAGGATGGATTGAATATGGAAATCAGAACGAGATTGGCTATTACTAATTTAAGTAGTTTTGCTGAGCTAACAGCTGCGTCGATTCAAATAGAATAATTATTGGAAGATGGACAAGGAGAGTATAGGTAGGAATTCAGAATTAAAAGACATGGTGAGTCTTAAGTTGATTATGATAGGACATTTAGTAAATGCCAGAATAGATCGTTCCAATCATAGACGAGATCGAGATAGTCGGGATTTAGACCAAAAGGTATTTTTGTTCGTGCTAGTAGTGGTATAGGTCAAGTATCTAGAAGGAAAACACAATAGATGCCTAGTTGTGAGCATTGTGGAAAGAAACATGGTTGAGAGTGTTGGAAGATATTGGGAGCTTGTTTGCATTGTGGCTCTTTTGAGCATCATATTATAGACTGTCCTGTGACTTTGGGAGCACAATCTGGAGTGAGAGGAGGATCAATGACTGAGACGACTGTTTAGCAAAATAGAGCTAGTGGAGCAGGATAGAGAGGTAGAGGTAGGGGGTAGAATAAGTTCAGTAGGTCC
>JANSVA010111868.1:0-10176 GCA_025504915.1 Erythroxylum reticulatum
TTACAACCTTGAAAAGTCCTCTTGATTTTCGAAATCGTAGTTCTTGTAGTGGAGAGGTAGAATTATTACAAGCTTATGGTGGAGAATGGATTAAGCAGATTTTAGAGTGAAATTATCCTAACAACAAGTGAGATGAGAGCAAACACCTTACCTTGAGTGAAACCTCTTTTGCTCAATCTCTTGGATTAAATTCTTATAGTGTTTATTTTCTTGGCACTTTTTTATTCTGCTTTGATTGATTTATGAGAAAGTGATTTTTTCCAATTTCTTACTTTTATTTTAAGTATGGTCGGAAATTTTCTTTTGCACTTGTGTCTCTTTGACTCTTATAAACTTTTTCCAGGAGTATAAAGGTTTAGGTGTGGGGGAATTTGATTGAGCCCAAGTTTATTATATAAATTGGCAACATTTTCATGACTTTTACTATACTTTTTGACTCCTATTTCTAGATTTTATGCTTAAATTGACTCTTAAGTGTGTACCTTTATTTTATGTAGTTTGAGAGTAAAAATTGGCACAAATCAGTATTAAATGCACTAATTAATTTTCTGAGAACAATTGATACTGCAAACTACCATTGTTCATTGTAGGGAACTCAAGGAGAAGGGACTCAAGAAGAAGAAGGTGTAGAGTCAAAGAAGGCTGAACTGAAGTCAACAAGAGAATAGGTGCAATAGGAGGTTCGCCGTGGCAAAATACGAAGGAATCCAGGCTGAACTTTCGGGAAAAGTTTGCCATGGTGAAAATTAATTCTTTCTCCTCGACGACGGAACCAACAATGAAGCAAAACCTTTCGGGAAAAGTTCACCACGGTGAACCTTCGAAAACCTAGACCAATTTCGGAAAAATCACCCACTGTGCGACCTGACCCAGCATCCTTCGTTTAAAAACCTACCAAATTAGGTTACAGTTGACAGAGACAGAAGAGAGACACATATTTTCATTGCCTTAACACCCACGGTTCCCTTCGGGGTTCCCGGGTGAAACTTGTCTCATATGTTTTCTCTTTCATTTTTCACCGCCGACTTCCATGGGTAGCTTGGATTCATTCCTAGTTGTGAGGATTCCGGTCGCAATGTGTGACTAGGCATTTTCCTTCCTCTTGAAGATGCAGCGATGGATAGAGTTCAATGGGCTTCAAAGGGGAGTAGTTATTCATGTTTAGCTACATTGTTATGAACTCCTTAGTTAGGATTTATGCTTTGTAGTTGGATTTTCTTGATTATAGTTTAATCAAGTGTTGAACAATTCATTGTGTTATTGGGTTTGTTGATGTAGAACTTGGAGTTTGAATATATGAAGTATCATATATGTCTTTTTGTGATTTTGTTAATTCTCATTTATCTACCTAGTTGTGTATGATATTTAGATGATGTTAGATCCCAAATTGACCACTTGCATTAACTTACCTATTGCACACACTAAGATGCATTCAACAAGGTTTTAAGAAGTGGAGTTTATTGATTAAAACATTGGACTTAAAGAGTTCTTTAAGGTTTATCATTTGAAAACTTAGTGATTTTCACTCCCACCAAGATTTGTTTTGAACTATGATAGCCAAAACTCATTTTTCAAGAGGATTTTACCATATTTGATCATTGTTTTAACCTTCGATTTCTTATTCGTAAAAAATCCAAAAATATTTTTTTTACACACTTCCCTTTCAATTAGTTTAATTTTGTTAGTTCTCCAAAGAACCAAAACCCCCTTCCTAAGCAATTTAGTTGCATTTCATGACATTTAGGCTAACTTAGATCTATTGCATTAGGTTCCAATTAAGTGAGACGACCTGAGGTTGCATTCTATATTGTAATCCTTGGAATTCAATTTTTGATTTGACCTTCAAGGGTAAAACTGAAAGATGAAGCAGATCAATGATCCATCTTTCTTCTTCACGAAAAGGACCGGAGCTCTCCATGGTGAAGATCTCGACCTTATGTAACCTTTCTCCAATAATTCTTCCAATTGCTCCTTAAGCTCCTTCAATTTCACTAGATCCATACGGTAAGGCGGAATTGAGATTGGTGCAGTACTTGGAAGAAGCTTAATGGGAAACTCAATCTCCTAGGTGGTAGTAGTCCTGGTAATTCCTAAGGAAAGACATCTAGGAATTCCCTGACCATAGGTATTTCTTCTAACTGCCCTTCATCTGTCTACCACGTAGGCCAAAAATGCTTCACACTCTTTCCTCATCATTTTCTTTTCTAACAGAGCCGAGACAACTCTAGGCGGACTTGACTTTCTATCTCCCAAAAACACCACCTCTCCCGTCATCCACCTCAAACTCTACTATCTTTCGTTTGCAATCCTATTTAGCATTATGCTTATCTAATGTGTCTATACTCAAAATCACATTTAATTCTCCCATCTTCAATGGCATTAGATCCACCACTAATCATTCTCCTTCAACATATATCTCACAGTCTCTATAAACTTGACTAATCACCATATACTAGCCCATTAACTCAGTTCTCTACCATGCACAGTTCTACTTGATGACACAATTGAATAGGTAGAACCGGGTTTAATCAAAATAACAATATCAATATCAAATAATTTAACCATATCAACCATACCTTTTGGAGCGGTCTCTGTATCCTCCCGTGTCATTGCAAACACCCTAGTTAATGCTTGCCCCCTGGGTCTCCCTGGAATATTCACTTTCTTAACTGCATCAGAACTGCCACTTCAGTCACAGTTTTATGCCCCACTATCTCAGCTCTCCTTGAAACTTGCATTTGACCTCTCACCTTTCTTGCATAATGAGGGCACTCTCTAGCCATGTGCCCTTTCTTTTCACATTTGAAGCAAGCTCTTGTCAGCCTGTAGGATTCTTCTCCATGGAACTTGCCACAATGATCGCACTTAGGTACAGAAGACTTATCCCTTTCTCCCCTTCTACTGCCTCCCGCAGTTGAGGCTTGATGAGAACTAGTAGAAGTCCTCATAGGTCTAAGCCTACTTGCACCACTGCTTCTCTCCTCAAACTACACAGGGAAAGTCTTGGCACTCCTCTCAGGCGTAGAAGTACCACCTCCCCTTTTGAACTGCTCTCTCCCCTTTCTCTTCTTGTTCACGACACTTTTTATGTTCTTAATGTTTTCAACCCTCAGCACCGCTTTAAACAGCTATTGAAAGTCATCGAAGTTCTGCACCACTACTTTTTATCTGATGGCTAGGTACAGTCCTGATTCAAACCGACGGCACTTATCCACCTCACTTAGCATCATCTTAGCTGGATAGCGGGAAACCAATGCTCATAATCATTAACCATCATCTCCCTCTGAGTGAGACTCAGGAATTCCCTCTGCTTATGTCTGAATATACACCTCAGGCAGGTACTTCTTCTCATAAACTACTAAGAAATCTTTCCATGTAAGCACTGGCGGTCTCATTTGACTCCCTGGCACACTCTCCCACCAATGTAGAGCATCTCCCTGTAGCAAACTTGCAGCATATACAACCCTCTCATCATCTTCACAATCCATCTGCTCCAATACTCTTTCTATCTTTCTCAGCCAGGTCTCAGCTTTTTTTGGGTCAGTGGTCCATAGAAGTCTACTGTCCCATATTTCCTCAACTTATCAAACTGTTTCCTCTTCTTACTGGGGACCAGAGCAAAAGTTTATTCCATCTAACCCATGGCCTGAACAAAGGCCTGAGCAAAAGCCTGGAACATCCTAGGATCCAATGGAGGCACTTGCTCCTACAGAATCGGTGACTTATGCGTTGGTGACCGAGAGGGCTCACTACCATACCCTACAAAAGCCTCAGCATTTCCTGGGGCTACTAAATCTAAAGAGTTTAAACAAACTTTACTTACATAATATCATACATATCAAAGCTTAATACAGTTACAAAATGATGATCAATAATGATATGCCTATAGAGCTACCTAAAATAGTCACTAACTTAGTACAAAAGTCTCTAACTATCTTGGAGTTTTCAATGCCTTTCAAGGATCAACTGTCGTCTTATTCCACACTTGATGAGGGAAAATAATGGATTGAGCTACACATTTGCCATAAATTCAAGCATATATATATATACAATTCAAGCATTTTCAAATTAGCTCAAAAACTCATAATTAAATAAGTCATCACATAACTCATAATATAGGTTTTAACCATTATGCATAACGAGCAAATACATCATGCTTGACAATTTAAAGATGCAATGCACAAACAAATGGCTTGAGGGTTCTATGGAAATAGAATGGAGAAACCGAAGTTTACACCATGAATAGAATGAGTCCATTTTTGGAGCTCATATGCCACAAGCGGGCAGTCAGGAGAAGGCTCTTGTCAATGTGTACGTGACTAATAGAATGGTTCCACTCTCGCCCAAACAAAAACATATATTTGTTTTATCATATGCTTTCTCATCTTTTCATTCATCCAAAATGCCATAACATGTTTAATGGCATAACTAGATCATAATTCATAAATCATAATGCATTTTCAAACATTCACGAAGATTTCAATATCAAGTAAATCAAGTTTAAGTAAATCAACATATAGACATATAGGCAAGACTTTGCCCAATTACACAATAACTATAAATACATTATCCACCAAAGTTCGATTGCAAAATCCAACTCAAGATTGCCTTTCCTCTTGCTCTTAGATTGGGTTTGCTTGGTTTCCTATAACAAACCAAGTTCTCATTTAAACAACATTCAAAGGAAATTCATAAGGCTTCAAAAATAAAAAATGCTAAAATTGAACTATAATCCTTTCAAAATCTAGACTTTTGGGTCAATTGTTCCATGATCGTTATGATTAGGTAAATGAAGAAATTTGATGATACTTTCTTCTAGAAAAATGTCCCCCATTATCTTAAGTTTCTAATGACACCAAAATCATTCAATTTGGTTTAGTAATCCGAAAGTTATACTCCAAACATTTTTAGACTGCTCTTATACTAAAACAATATTTTATGCTCAAATTCCTTCTAAAACTTATTATCCTTAGAGACTAAATTTAAACTTGATTTCTTCATACAACTTGTATCCCTATGTCTCTAGTTTACTTCAAATCAAAATCTCTCCATTTGGATAACTACAGAAAAATTTATGATTCAAATACTGAAGCATATTTTGTGCTGGAAAGTTCGTAACGGTGACCCAGAAAAGTTAGTCGCGACGAACTTCATAGTTCAAGTTGGCCATAGCGAACCAAGGAAAGTTGTCCGCGGCGAACTTTGACAGAAGGATACGTAAAATATGTTTCATTTTCTAGATTTCACTACCTACCTTTCACATATAGCCCATCTTAAACCTAAACCATCCCTTTTACTTCATTTTCAACTCTATTTCAACCCAAAATCATTCACAAATACATCATAATCTATCTTTGATCATTAACCCTAAAAGATTAAAACATTTTCATATACCATTCGTCAACAACTTCGTACACACATTCAACTTCATTTTCACTTCTAACTATCATCAAATATACTTCATCCAACAATAAAAAAAGGTTGATGCTTATATTCATTTGTTTTAGCTTCAAATCTTCAAGATCTCCAAAACCCTAGGTTGATTTTCTCCTCTTCTTCTTTTCTTCTCACACCAACGATGCTTCTCCTCTTCTTAACAAGCCAACAATTTTCGTCTTCTAATTATAGTCTTAATGGTTGTAAGATGACCCTTTTGCCCTTCATTTGTGCTTTATAATCCTCATCCTTAAGTGACTTGCCAATTTTTCCCTTTAGGTTATACACTCTTAACGCTTTAATTTATCCAACTCAAGCAATAAAATCCCACTAACATTGACATGATAATTAAACTCCAAATAACTAATTTATCTAGCAAGACCGCAAAATTTATTCAAATCATGTTTAATAAATGTTAAAAAAATTCAAGGCCTAACAGTTGATGTCCCGGAGTTCCATGTTATTGGACTTAAGGATTTCAGCGTGCCATAAATGATGGTGATTTAGAAAATTTAGGAGGTAGATGGTTAGGCTACTACCATCCATGCCATAGTACTCATTAATGGTGGAAACCTAGCACCCCATACCCAAATTGTTTCTCCTCTTATGTAGAGTTACAATAATAGCATTCAACATATGTGTGAAGTTGTATACTAGGATGCTGTGATCCATGCATCATAACAGAAAAGTTCCTTTGTTGACCATTTATTGGTTTCTGATTTATCAAAAACCATTTGACATATGAATTTATACAGTAACAAGTGTTTATGAGTTCGTATAATATTTTTATGGGCATTCTTAGTGTTGAATCGATCTAACCTAGTGAGCTTATTCCAATAGTGAGAAACACAAAAATCATCGTGTTGATCGATAATGGAAGATTCGGAGAACTTGCAAATATGAAACATGATTTCAATGTTTAGCTTATAAGCTCATCCCTGCAACATAAACCACATTTCCTTAGGATTACTAGGTTTCAAATAAAGCGAAGTGAAGAATTCGAGAGTGAGCTCCTAGTAGACAAGATTTTGGAAGTGTATAAACTTTAGACATTGAATTCTTTTTACTAGATTCTTTACCAGATGTCACAATTTTAACCTATCAAACATATCAAAATCAAAATATTTTGGGAACACTATTTGTTTAACATTAAAAGGTTGGAAACAAATAACTTTCTCCTCTGTGTAGATTGGGAAGGGTGCTCTGAAATTCTCTACCCTATTTCTTTGCCCTCATCCCAAGGCTTGATTTCGTTCCATTAATTATTGCAGTTTACTGACTGCTTAATGCACGGTATCCTGGATTACAAGTAGGTGAGGGTTAGAATAAAATGAAATTTGGTTAGAGAGAAGTGAGAGTGTTTGGAGGTTCTAAACTTAGAGAGATAAGTTAATATGAAAGTGAGTTAAAAAGTGAAGAAAGGGTAAAATGGTAAAAGTTTTTGCTAAAAATCGTGCAAACCATTTTACCCTTCAATATTTTCACCAATTTTTTATTTTTTTTCTTCTTTTGTCGTTCTTCACATTCTCGAGATCACTTCCTAACTCTTTTTATCTCTTTCACCTCTCTTTTGCTTACTTCCTCAATCATCTAATTCATGTCGAAGTCCTATGCCTTCTCAAACTTATTTGTAAACAAAATAACCTAACTACAGAATTCAAACTATATAAAAGTCAAAGGAAATAACATGGAATTAACAATCCATAGGTTGCCTCCCATGAAGTGGTTCTTTTAATGTCCATATCTTGACACTCTTATTGTGCTCAAGGTGGTTCAAATGAATGATGCAATGGTAGTTTAGTCATTTATCTTACCATTTGTACATAAGCTACCATGCCTTGGGTTCCAACTTCCTTCTGCTTCACCTTCCTTCATTTTCTCCTCCACGATCGTTTCTTTCTAAATACATTTCCAGGATCCTCATTATCTTCCCATTTTCCTCAAGGTTCAATTTCATTGATGTTAACACGGAGTAAGGGAGAACTATTGTCATTCTTCAACACAGTTAAGGTTATTTGATGCTTTTCGACCCTCAGAGTTAGTTCACCCCATCAACGTCAATTATTGAGCGAGTAGTAGCCAAGAATGGTCATCTAAAGACCATAGGGGTTTCCACATCTTCTCCAATATCTAATACAAAGAAGTCTATGGGGAAGGTAAAAATATCAATCCGTACTTGAACATCATTAATAATACCTTTCAATCGATTAATTGTTTTGTTTGCCAACTTCACTAGCATTTTTGTGGGTTCTGACTCTTCTAACCCTAATTTTTAACTAAAGGTATAGGGCATCATATTAATACTCACTCCCAAATCTGCGAATACCCTATCTATTTCAACTCCATTGATACTACAAGGAATGTAAAAATCCTTTGGATCCTCTTTCTTCTATGCTATATTAAGGTTTTCTTCCGATATGTGCCCCTTAATATTCTTCTTAATTGATTCCTTTAGTGTAAGCCTTGTTTGTAGATGTTCTGTTATGTCCTCATCATTGTTTAATTTAACCTCCTTTAAATTTTTAATCGCCTTACTTGAAATTGAATTCTGCTGAGCTAGAATAGGGTATATAAATTCAGATCGAGGTTCCTCGATTAGTTAATTACGAGCTCACTTGGAAGGAATTCCATACTTGTTTGTCCTTCTCTATTGTCTCCATCTTCTTTCATATGTTCTAACTTCTTTTCTTGGGTCTAAGTAATGTCCATGATCCATTCCTTTGGGTTAGAATCAGTATTACTTGTAAGGGTTCTTACATTCTGAGTAAAAATTGCCTTTGCTAGTTGACCTACTTAAACCTCCAAACTATGTATTGAAGAGGCGTTGTTCTTAGTGACTTCCTCAAAGTTGCTTTCAATCCTCCTATGTGGATCCTCTATGCCTCCAATTTTATCTAAAATCCTATCTGACTTAGATTCCACTGAGCTCAATTTATCTTGTTGGAAGTTTGGTTGTCCTTGAAGTCTGAATTGTCCTCCAACATTGTTCGTTCATGAGAAGTTAGGGTGATTATTCCACCTAGGGTTGTATGTGTTAGAGTAGGGATTGTTTCCCCCTCATTGTCCATATTGAGCTCCCATATAATTAACTTACTCTAGATCATTATCCTTTATGAAGAAATAGTCCACCGTATCATGGTCTATCTATCCACAGAGTTCACCTTTTAGTTACACGACTTTTAGAAAAGATAAGGATGAAGCCTTCATGTTGTTGAGCTGTCGAGTTAAGTTGTCAATTATCTCCTAAATCTTTGCCATTTGATCAACAGCTGCAATTACTTTTTGTTCTCGAAAAGTAGTGGGTTGTCTACTACTCTCATTCATCCATAGACAACTATCACTCGCCATCTCCTTTATTAGCTATTCTACTTCATCTATCGTCTTTCTTATAGTGATCCTCCTGAAGCTGCATCAATCGTGCCTCTCGTATGTAGGGTTACACCATTATAGAATGTTTGTAACAAAAACTCCTTAGGCAAGTTATAGTGTGGGCATTTTTGTTAAAAATCTTTGTATCTTGCTCATGCTTCATAGATCGATTCCCTGTCACTTTACTGGAAGTTGGTAATCTTCTTAATAATCTTCATAGTCTTGGTAAGGGAAAAATATTTGTCCAAAAAGGCACAAACTAGTTGATCCCAAGTGGTGACATTAGCTAGGCTGAGGGAATGGTACCAAGCCTTTGCTCTATCTCTTAGGGTAAAAGAAAAAAGTCTAATTCTTACCGCATCCTCCGACATCTAATGGTTTCGAAAGGTATCATATATTTTAAGGAAATTTACTATATATGCATTGGGATCTTCATTCGTTAGTCCATAGAATTGCATATTCTGTTGAAGCATGTTTAGGAGGGTTGGTTTAATTTCGAAAGAGGCTGCTTGTACGGGTGGCCTAGCTACTCCTTGGTTAGCCATATTGAACCATGGTCTCATGAAATCCATAAAGGTTCGTTGCTGATATCCTTGGTTCACTCCGTGATCCAAATCTTACTAAAGTTCCTCAACCATTGTTGCTTTTGAGCTTTCTTCTTCTTCTTCTCACTGAGCTTTCCTAATTGATCATTCTAATCAAGTGATATATAGCTATGAGGTTTCAACATCATGCCTAAAACTTCTTATGACTCTTATTTTCATGTAAGAGCATGGAATAAGAAATAGAAAGAAAGAAAGAAAGAACATAAACTAAAAACTAACTAAAACTCCTTAGACTAAAGGAGTAAACTAATCGCCTCCCTAACAACGGAATCAAAAACTTGGTTGGGTTGTTTTGTTGTGTGTAAGCTTTAATTATTAACCTATGATAATCCACAAGTGCACGGTTCTTTAATGTAGTACCAAAGGTGTCGATCTCACGATTAGGGAGTTAATCTAATCCTAAAATCTAAGGCCAAAAACAATAACAGAAATCCAAGATCAATGAAACTAAAATTGAGAATTTAATTCAATCAATCAAATGAAGAATCAAATATGAATATACTAATTGTTAAGCAGTTGCAACACACCTAATGTAACATCCCATCACTGGTGGAGAGGGTAGAATAGTACTTTTGAGGGGATAATGAGCGTTAGAAATTGCCTTTACGTGGTCATGCATAATCTAGCATCCGCATACTTATAAATAGTGAATTTTGCACATGAAAAATGACTGTACATGCATTCATGACATTTCCCAGTATAAGCGTTAAGGAATGTGATTGAAAATTTATGTGATTTATGGGTATGAAAAATTGAGTTGGAGAGG
>JANSVA010111974.1:0-10172 GCA_025504915.1 Erythroxylum reticulatum
AAATAATGAACACCAAATTAATGAAATATGTCTTTCTTTATTATTGAAAATAAAGTTTGTACACAACTTTGTACAAAGCACACTAAAGGCAATTGCTTTTAGGGCATTACTCTAGCGATTCTCCCGCTTGACCTAAAGCCAATCGCCTTAGTGTCTAATACCATAGGCGAGTACTTGAGAATGAAAGTTATTATGTGACAATGGCTTCATCAACAGATCAACAATATTATACTCGGTGGGAATTCTCTCTATCTATACATCACCTCGACCAATGATCCCCCTAATCAGATGATATCTGCAGAGTACATGCTTAGACTATTGATGAGACCTTGGTTCCTTTACCTGCACAGTAGCCCCATTTTTGTCACAATACAATTGTATGGGCCCATCACTACTAGGAACCACACCAAGTTCAGTAATGAACTTTTTGATATAAACTGCTTCCTTTGCTACATTTGAAGTGACAATGTACTCTGCCTCAATTGTTGAATCAGCAGTCTTCTTTTATTTGGAACTCTTCCAACTGATCACCCCGCCGTTCAGTGTGAATATATAACCTGATTGGGATTTGGAATCATCCTTATCATATTGAAAAGTGGTATCTATATGCTTATTCACTTTTAGATTTCCATATCCATATATCAAGAAAACATCCTTAGTCCTTCGCAAGTACTTGAGGATGTTCTTGACAGCCACTCAGTGATCCTCACCAGGATCCGATTGGTATTTTCTAGTAACACTTAGAGCATATGATACATCGGGTCTAGTATATGGCATAATGTACATGATAAATCCTACTACAGATGTATACGAGATCATATTTATATTTATCCTCTCATCTTATGTCTTAGGACATATAGATTTCGAGAGTTTATCCCATAAGTCATAGGAAGATACCCTCTCTTGGACTGCTCCATGCTAATCCTCTTTAGCATCTTGTCTATGTACGTTGATTGTGAAAGACCAGGCAACCTTTTCAATTTATCTCTATATATCTTTATCCTGAGGATATAAGTTGCTTCACCAAGATCCTTCAGGGAAAATTATTGGAGAACCAAATCTTCACAGATTGTAGCATAGAGACATTATTTCCTAGTAATAATATGTCATCTATATATAGCACAAGGAATACGATTGCACTCCTACTAACCTTCTTATACAAATAGGGTTTTGTGAGAAACCAAAATCTTTGATTATCTCATCAAAGTGGATATTCCAACTCTTAGACGTTGTTTCAATCCATAGATGGATTTCTGAAGCCTGCACACCTTTTCACCATCATAAAAGATAAAGCCCTCTGGTTGTGTCATATACACATCCTCAGCTAGATTTTCATTTAGGAAAGTTGTCTTCACATCCATTTTCCATATCTCATAATCATAATGAGTGACAATGGCTAGGAGTATCCTAATGGATTTAAGCATTGCTACTGGGCTGAAGGTCTTGTCGTAGTCAATTCCTCGTCTTTAACGGAAACCTTTGGCCACAAGCCTTGCTTTATAGGTAATCATATTACCATCCATGTAGGTTTTTTTTTGAAAAACCATTTACACCCTATGGGTTTTATTTCTTTGAGTGCCTCAACCAACGTCCATACTTGGTTTGTATATATGGAATCCATTTCTGCTTTCATAGCACTAAGCCATTTATCATACTTTGAACTCTTTAGAACATCTTTATAGGTAGTAGGCTCATTATCTTCTATGAGCAATACGTCATTCTATTCAATCATGAGAAATCCACATCTTTCAGGAATAGAGTATATCCTACGTGACCTACAAACTTCCTGTGTTAAATAAGGTTAAACTATTACTTCATCTGTATAAGTCATAGTCTCAGGTTCAGGCAGTTGATCTACTTCTGTTCGAGCATCTTGAACTTCTTCAAGTTCAATTTTGCTCCCATTATCTTCTTTTAAAAGAAACTCTTTCTGTAAAAAACAATATGCTTTAAAACAAACACTTTCTGTTCCTCAGTAAGGTGAAATTGATATCATATTGTTTCTCTAGGATATTCTACGAACAAACACTTGTTAGACTTCACATCAAGTTTATTTGACTGTATCCGCTTCACATAATCTAGACAACCCCAAACTTTCAAATAAGAAAGATAATATTTTTTGTTAGTCCACATCTCATACGTAGTAACATCAATTGTCTTTGATGGAACTATATTTAGAAAATAAACAACTGTCTCGAGTGCATACTCCTAAAAGAATTTTGGTAAATTTCCAAAGTCTATCATCGATTGTACCATGTTTAACAAGGTTCGGTTTCTCCTTTCAACCAAACCATTGTGTTGTGGTGTGTAAGGTGGAGCCATTGAGATAAAATCCCATTATTTATGAGATAATCTAAAAATTCTTGGTCTAAGTATTCCCTACCTCGATTAGATCATAATGTTTTGATACCTTTCCCAAGTCGTTTTTCTACTTCATTTCTGAATTGTTTGAACTTTTGAAATGCATCAGATTCGTATCTCATCAGATACAGATACCTAAATCAAGAATAGTCATCGATAAAGGCAATGAAGTAAAAAGAACCACTTCTGGCATGGATGGACATCAGACCACATACATTTGAATGTATTAGGTCTAGTACTCCAGTTGCTCATTCACCCTTTCCCTTCAAGGGTAACTTAGTCATCTTGCCTAATAAACAAGATTCACACATGTCATATGATTCATAATCAAATGAACCTAAACTACCACTCTTGTGGAGCTCAGCTACGTGTCTCTCATTTATATGGCCAAGGCAACAATGCTATAAGTAAGTTAATTTTAAAATATCTCGTTTATGTCTTTTCGTGTCATTGACATTCATAATTGGATGCGACATATCTAATATGTAAATTCCATTGCATAATGTACCAATACCATAAAGCATTCCATTCAAACTAATAGAACAACCATTGCTATTGAAATTTAAATGGAAACCAACTTTATTTAAACAAGAAACAAACAATATGTTCTTTGTTAAAATAGGTACAAAATAACAATCATCCAGTTTAATTACAAGCCCACTAGGGAGTCACAAAAAATAGGTTCCTATGACTAATGCAGCAACTCTTTCTCCATTGCCTACGCGCAGGTCTAGTTCTCCCTTTATAGGTTGTCTACTATCCCTGAGGCCCTAAATATCATTACATATGTGTGAGCCATAACCAATATCTAATACCCATATGTTATGATCAGAAACAATATTAACCCCAATGAAAAACATACCTGAAGGAATCGGGGCATCTGATGCCTGTTTCTTCTTAAAGGACTCCAGATAGACTTTATAGTTTCACTTCCAGTGGCCAGTCTTTCCATAATGGAAGCAAGTTCCTTTCGGTGCAGTTTCTTTGAGTTTCTTTTTGGATGCACTTCCTTTTGCTTTCTTAAACCTTTTCTTCTTTAGTTTTTTTTTCTTGAACCAGAAGAAGAAGAGTCCGCCATTAACATTGGCTTGCTATCTTTCTTAATAGCTTGCTTTACTGTCTTGAGCAGATTGATCAACTCAAAGATTGTCATAAAGATTTGGTTCATTCGATAGTTCAACACAAGCTATGAATAACTATCAGACAATCCAACTAGAATTAAGTTAACAATTAATTCATAGTCTATAACAAAACCTAAGGTGGCCAACCTCTCAATATAACCATTCATCTTCAGTGCATACTGCATTATAGATTTCCCCGAAGTCATCTTAGTCGTGAGGAGCAGCCTCGAGGTCTCGAACCTTTCAGATCGAGCTTACTCATCAAAAAGCTCTCTAAGATGAAACACTATGGTATTAGCATCCATAGACTCATATTGCTTATGCAGCTCTGGAGACATAGAGGCTAGCATAATACAGGTAGCTAAGTCACTATCTTTGGCAGGCTTATGATATGCCTTTTGATCCTTATCAGAAGCATCAATAGCAGATGGATCAGGAAGTAGAACGTCTAGGACATAGCCTGTAGCACCTCACTTTCGCAAGATATGTACCTGACATCCTAAGTGATATTTGAGTCCGTGTCCCATGAGGGTAGCGTCCTAACATACTCATTCATATACTTAGACACTCAAAACTTCAGTACAAATTTTTTTCACAGACGTACGCAGAAAATAGTAATTAAAAATTCGGGCCCATTTTTAATCAGAAACATTTTCAATCGCAACAGTACAATCATCAGAATTCCAATAACCATTTGGACTTATACTTTTATTTCATAAAACTTGAAGTCACAATTATTTATTACACTTTGATAAATCTCTTTTGCAAAACATTTCCAATTGGAAAGTTATACACAACAAATATATTCAAATACACAAGATACAGTAATTGTGGAAGACTTAATTTGGTACAAAAGTAAAGAAATACAATGTAGATGTAAACTGATCCCGACCTCTACCTCTTACTTGAATGCAGTAGGTATACTCCCATTTACCTAATGGGGTACTCTTATGAGCCTGAAAAATAATTGCAAATTTTGGTTCAATTTTTCGAACTTAGTGATTGACCATCCTCGATGGCTCACTCATTCACAAAATACATACAAATCATGCAATCACTTAATTTACATCATTTCAATCAAAATCAAATAGCATCACATATCATTTTGATCACTTATTTCACAATTCACATTCAGAGTAGTCACATAGTTCATTTTTTTCATTTGAAACATACATATCACTTTTATATTTAATGCACGTGAGACTCACTTTCATTTTTTACTTTGTTGTGACCGAGTGCCTATAATTGTCCCGTATTCATTGTATATATCGGGCTCATTAATAACTGTCCCATATCTATTATAGATACCGGGCTCATTAATAACTGTCCCGTATCTGTTAGGGATACCAGGCTCATTTTACATAGTGAGCCTTTAGCTCTTAATCACTTTATGAGCTTGAGGCTCTTTTTCACATTCTAAGCTTGAAGCTCTTTTTCGGTGGCTACTCTAGTCACAACTGCCTTTATCTTTCATGCATTCATGAAATGGAATGCATCAATCACATATACTCAATCAGTCACTTTCTTTCAATTTACACATTTTATTGGATCTAAGTCCAACATTCAAAATTTAAGTTTAGTATCACTTTTTCATAAACATGTATATTCACAATTTTCTTCGGAACTAGGTCCGGCATTTAACAATAAAGTCATGTATCACATATTTCATCAAATTCACATACAGGGAGCACTTCAATATCTCATTCATACTTCACCATCATCGGACCTTCTGTCTGAAAATCAACATAATCAAACACATTAATATGATCATTCAGTAGTAAATTAATACAAAATTCAAAACAGAACAAACAATGAAATGAGACCATCTAGGTTGACTCACAGTATGCTCCAAATTAGCATTTACTTCCAAGTTCTAGAAACGTACGGATGATGGCATTCTATATGTTCCTCTATATCATGCAAAACATAGACATATCAAAATTTTGCACAATTGTATAAGTGTCTATTGTTGCACACATATGTATATTAAATATGTACAATACATGTTCAATGACATTCCCGGGTGTATATCTTTAATACATGTCTCATAATCAATTATCAAGATCTTTGAATCATTTCTTAACTCTTGGAACACTCTTCTTACGTTAATAATTCAATCCTACTTTAATTGGGCTCATTTAATATGACTAACAAGCCTAAACATCTCATTGTACAACATTGATAAATCAATCATTCATAAACAAACATCTCTTGGGAAAAATACCATAACTTTTGTTGTAGATCTCGGATTAATGTCATCTTTGGACGGTTTTGAAGAGGACTTCTAGATATAAAACTTTAATGAAGATTCGAAAATGAGATTTTTCCAAAACACATAGTCGTGTGAATTCACACGGGTAGCCCGTGTTTCTTTCGGGTCAGGTAGTGTTTTTGCATCAAAAATACATGTCATTTTACATGGCCTGACCGTGTAACCTTCGGGTCTACTTAATCCTCATTCTCTAAAACCACTCCAATGAATACTATACCCATTCTAACATCATTTCCACTTATAATCTTCCCAAATTCACTATTTCTAATGCAACATCACTCCATAACCACTCAAACACTAATCAAATTTCATTCACTCTCAATTCTCAACTCATTTGATTTATCATATGAAGTGGATAACTTCTTCAAATATACCCAATGTCAACTTAACATCATCCATGCACATTTCATATTATCCACTTGATCATAAACACCCAAAGTATAACACATTCTTATACATTCAAAACAAAACACAACATATAAATTCATCCAACAATGTATTGTACCCAGTTCTCAATTTCATGTCAAATTTTGGTATTCTTAAAAATAAAATTTAAATTCGATATCTTCACAAAAAATGTAGCTCTATGTTTCTAATTTAATCCAAATTAAGAATCATCTCAAGTGAACAACTATAGAAGAAGTTATGGCTAAAATATAGAAGCATACTTATAGATCATATTGCTGCAACATTTTCCAGCTCAACTGCCAAATTTTGTTTCCAATTCTTTCCCTAACACAACTCATACCAACATCACCTTTTATACTCCCTCTACTCCTCATTTTCAACTCCATTTCAACTTAATAACATTCACAAACCAAATCATGATCTATATTTGATAGTTAACCAAAAACAGAACATATTCATTAGCCCATTCATAATTGACTTTCTACACTCATCCATTAACACAAACAGGTTTTAAACGCATTTCTATACTCATCATATACAACATCAATCATCCATAAACAACTCCTAGCCCATTATTTAGCTTTTATATGAAACAAAACATTAATATATACATATATATGTTCATCTCTTCATCAACATGCTAGCTTATCCAAAACTCCTTATTATGATCATTCAACCTCTAAAACATTTCTATAAATCATTACTCATCAATAAAATTAAGAAATTTACACACCCTTCCCCATTCACGACACCAACATACTGAAAACACCATTTCATGATATTTGTCACTTCCCACATGTCCGTTCCTAAAGCATTTGATTGGGGGCTTTTAATTTTAAAGGTTACTAGACTTAAGGCATTGTTTGGAAAGTGATATCTGTCACTTCCCACATGTCCGTTCCTAAAGCATTTGATTGGCTCTTTCATTTAACTAGTCCCATCAACTTCAATTTCTACTCCAATTATTCCCCAATTTTCAATGGCACTTGTCAATAAATCCTAAAGTCATTTATCAAAAATTCCATTGCCGTTGGATTGTAATTTCTACTACCATTTAATAATTGTTTTGCCACTTGGCAATTTTTCCTAACTAAAATACCCATCAATTTCCATAAAATTCCCCAAAAATTTCAAAAATTCTAAATCAAATTATACACTCCCCAAATCAATTTTCAACATATAAAAACCACATTTCTCAATATACTCACATTTATAAACAATTGTACCCAAAAATTGTCAATGAATGCATGTACAATTATTTTTATGCACAAAGATTCAATATTCACGTGTATGAGCATGTCATATAATGCATGAGCACGAAATGTATTTTCGTAATTTCTTAGTAATCTCTTACATTTACTATTTTAGCCTCAACATAGGTAATGGGATGTTATAACTCTCCCCTCTTTAAAAGAAATTTCATCCTCGAAATTAATATCTAATTGATCAATAAGGCAGGGGTAATTTCCTTTTCCTCATATGCTTATCCATTTCCCATATAAATTCACCACTCGAATACTTTCTTCCAAATGACTACAATTGATAGACTCAATAGGTCTCTTAATCACTCGTTTAGATATCACACTATCTTAACTATTCCATCAATATATTTCAGATTACTCATAATTATTTTTTTCACTTCGTAAGCTATTAATACATCTCTATAAAATCCTATCATTATTTCTTAACATACTCACATGTCACACATTATAATTGTGAGACATCGTTATTGATAATACAACTTATAAATCCGTGGTCCTATTCTTATAGTAGTTTATGTTAAGCTTAGTTTCCCCCTTTTTCCTAACCTATTTACACCTTTATCTCAATCTAAGTACACCTTGGCAAGGTGATACTCTTCAAAGTATTTCACCTTTCACTTGCTATTTTACATCTCTTTAGTGTTAATACACTCAACTCTTATGTCTATCTCACAATATTCCATAACCTCGATGCTGATCCACTTAACTCATTCGTCATTATCTTTTATGGATCACTTAATTCCTATTAAAGATTCATTTCGCTCATCAATAGTATCTCGAATGAATTCTGGCGTTCAACCATTTTTAGACCCTCTTCATTTTGATGTAGGGGCAAATGACTCCTTTTTGTCATATAACGCCTCATACAGTATTCTAATGATGTCACTATGATAACGATTGTTATGCCTATAGTCAATTAGAACTATACATCAATCTCATATTCCCATGAACTCCAAAATATAAGCTTTAAGCTTATCCCCAACAGTTAGGAATGTTGGTAATTCAAACATTCAGTCACTTGTTTCTACATCCTTAGAAGCTAAATACTATTTCGGCGTATTCCTACTAGGATGTCTAGCTTAGGTTGTTACTGATGCTCTATCTAACCAAATCTTTGCTCAATCATCTTATCGGGTACATATCCTTTTCATTTTAATCACAAAGTAAGATTTTTCCTATTCGAACTCAAAATGCTTATTCATTTTTAATTCCTCAATAGAATTCACAATTCTGGATCATCAGTTTTTGGGCTTTGTTAATTCTTTCATGTAAAACTGATCTTAAATTCAATAGCTAGATGTACTTGATTTTTGCTCAAATCCTATGCTCTTTATTTCACTAGATTTGGAGACCCCAATATCTGAATTCATGCTTCGCTGCTATTGGAATTTCTGCTTAATGCATCAAATACAACACTAGCTTTATAAAAAATATTCATTTGTACAATCATAATCTATAAGTAACTTTATTCATTATCTTGGTTTTGTATTCAATCCTTTCATACTCAATACTTACCTCAAACTTAAATGATCTATACATTCCCGAAATGACTCTGCAAATCTAATGTCTCCAAGCTCTCAAACCAGTTACTGTAGCAATAAGTTTCTAAATCATATATCAATAATCGGTTTATGAGACTTAAGCTATCTACATGCATACAAAATCAATTTATACTTTAGAACAGATTGTATCTTAATCTTTGATGTGAAACTTCATATCCAAATCCAAATGGAATAATTAACATTGAGGTTATAGTTCCTCAAAATTCTTTTTACATTCATCATTCATAACACATTCTTCCCTCAAACATTTTTGTCAAAGGACTAAGATCAGTAAAACTCCCTAACAGTCTCTGTTGCTATCCAATTCCTAGCTAATTCTAGAAAATTTTGGATCTCTTATATATTCCTTATAATTTCTCAATTCATCATCACCTCTACTTTCTTTGGGTCTCCCAATAAGCCATGTTCAGATATTATACAACCCACATCTCTTGTTAAACTTGGCTTATAATTATTTCTACCTTCATGATATATAAGATTTCCTCAAATGTTCAAAAATATTATCTTCACTTCTCGAACACGCTTTAAATATCCTCTATGATCATAGTCACTAATGGATACAATTTTTTTTGAATCACTTTAATCTTCATTACCATAATACTCATAGTTAACTCCAACAGATATAACCTAAATTCCCTTGTGCCCATGATTAGGTCTCTTAATTTCTTAAGTAACTAATTCCTCAAATGAGATAATATTATCATATGTTATTTTCAGTATCCCAATTGATTTCTTGAATGATTTTCTCCTTTCATTTGATTTCCTCTAATTTCATATTGACTTATTCTAATGTCTATTCATTCATACTAGTTTCTCCACACATTTCAATTCATTTGCAATCATCACTTCTTGTGTCGGTAACACTGTTGTGAGTTCCGTACCGTATCGGCCGGTACGTACCATACTGGTCTAAAACTGGTACTGGATTTTAAGTTTTGGTATCAGATTTTAATACCGGTTGGTACCGGCCCATTTCGACTGTACCGGCCCATATTCAAAATACTGACCAAATATCAATCGATACTGGAAATTTTATAAAATTAGGGGACTTTTTTGCAAAATTTTCAAAATTTCTCTCCCTCCCTCCCGCCTTTTTTTTTCAAAGTTTTTAAAATAATAATAAATATTTTACTACTAATAATAATTATAAATTAAATAAAACTTAAAAATAAATTATTTTTATTTT
>JANSVA010112004.1:0-10172 GCA_025504915.1 Erythroxylum reticulatum
GGTTTTCAAGTCTATTAGATATTTGTTCCCCTATGTCTCTAGTTTCCATATAATCTAAAACCAGACCATTTGAGGTTTTAATTCAAGAAACATAGAGAAAATATCACAAGATGCTCTAATATTGGGGCATCATTAGATCATCATTTTTAATCTCATATTCAAATATTATTCAGCCAGAACTAGATCAGGGTATCTTCTAAGAACTTTTAATACTATGTCTTAGGTTTCATATCCTATTGGAATCACCTAATTTAGAGGTTTGTATCCTATCTTATAGTCAAAAAATTATGTCTGGTTCATGTGATCCGAGAACCAATTAAAAATATTCACTAATCATAATTCTTTGTTTTGTCATATTCATCCCTTAAATGCTTCCAAACTTATTATCTACTCCATAGCAAGTAAAAAATCATCATTTATCATACATAAATCCATCCCACTAAAAAGTCCCAAAATTAGAAATTTATGTTAGGAAAACTTACCAATTTATCTTCCAATCTCTTGGTATTTGATGAGTACCTCCACTTGATCAGGAGCTCTCCAATTTATGCTCCAAAACTATGCAAAATGGTAGCTGCACTCTTATTCTCCCTCCTTGTTTGAATGTCCCTTCTTCTCTCTTCTTTTCTTCCTTTTATTTGGTCTCTCATATTTATGTTCAAATGAAGGCAAAAGTATTGCTTTATTCTTTTTAATGCTCATTTAATAGATTCCACACTTCACCATCCTTATGGTTCTCCTCTAATGACTCATTCTTCCACTAACACCATGTAAAATGAACAAATTACCCTTAATGACATGTAAAAAAGACCAAATTGCCCTTTTATGAAATTAAAAAGATCATATTGCCCTTTATTGAATTTAATTGATCAATTAATTAAATTAAATCCTGAAAACATTCCACAACCGTCTTATTTTCACATTCACTATGAAATACTCTAATTAAGGTCAATATTTATTGATTGGAAGCTTTTAAAATTTTTGAATGGGTTTAAAATCATCAATACCCATTATTTTCCAAAAAGGGCATTTTAGTCCAATAATTTTAGATTACCCGAATTCTATTCAAACAACTTCTGTTTTGATCTATTTTAGTTCCTATAGTCTTTAGTCCTAATTCTAGAGTTTTTCATCATATTTAGAAATTATTCGATAACTTTTCAGTTGCCTGATAGAATTTTTGAATTGATTTCGGAAATTACCAAATGTCACTGAAATCGTTCGGATTTCATTCAAAGGTACCGACTAAATCTCCAAAGCACATTTTGCTGCTTTTAAAGCTCGTTTGGACTCATTCTGTACCTTTTTCAAGTTTTCGGAAATTTTTTGAAAAATTTCCATTGAAGTCTAAAACCGTCTCTAGTTTATACGTGATGTCCGTTATAATCTCAATAATACATTTAAACACTTAAATTACTCTAGTACACCATGTACAGAGCATACTCTATAAAATGTATATACAACACATTACACAGTACGATCATCGAGCTAGGATATTACAATTTCTCCGCTCCTTTTAAAAATTTCGTGCTCGAAATATTAAACAAACTTACTTATCTAAAAAATATGGATATTGAATTCATATCCACTCTTTGTGCTTCCACTCTGTCAATCACTTCATGGGGGCCAACATATTATGAGCTTAACTCGTCACATTGTCTAAAACAAACTATTCCTTTCCATAATGATATTCACAAAAATTCTTTGTTTTTTTTAAAAACTCCACATGCTTCCTCCATTTCTACACCTTGCTCTACTGTCAATGTTTAATACTATCACTTCGACCAGAACCATTTTGATCTTATCAGTCTAACCAATTTTTTTCATCTATCTCATCCTCATATACCAGCACTCTACGTAACTATATACTTCGAATAACTTATAGATTAATCTACAAAGAGGATACTTACTTTAGATAGTTAAGAGATGGGCGGATTTTGTAATTTGATCCTTTATCTCTCATATACTATCATACTACTTAGATTTCATGAAATTGCTACCATCAAATCCTTTGTAATATGCTTCCATTTCCATTCCCAAATAAGGAGTGGTTACATAATTTTTTATTGTCGATTCTTTGGCTCTTAGCCTTGACTTGTTGATTTAACAAGCATTTGAACATATACTTTGCGATCATAAAAGCACTTTCAAGTCATATTGCCTATTTAGGTTCTTTAGATGTATAACATACATTGGTGAGTGAATTAATCTGGAATTTCTTTTTTGAGTACAACTATGTCTAACACACACCTTTCCTGACCTAGCATCAATGTAACATTACCTCTCAATAAAATGCCCTCGAAATTTACAACTTATCTCCACGTGAAACTTCTTTGTCGAATTCATTGCTCATTAATAGTCAGTTTAGTCACAACCTTGCTAACTTAACCATACATCAAACCATCCATTTAACACTATTAAGATTTACATATACTTAGATTACTACTAATGAAACTTTTGATTAGGGTTCCCGCAAAACAATTTTTCGTATATATTTATGAATAATAAGCATTTCCTTTCTCATTATCTCCAATTATAAACAAAACTCAATAACATTTTCTTGTATCTCTTACGTCTCATATGGACTCCTCATCTTTTGAATCTCAAATCCATAATCACTAGTGAATTACTTACTATACTTTTGTAATTTCCCATCATGCTCTTTAGAAGCAAATTGATCATTTAAGATCATATCTTAAGACACTAACATAATGTCCCATTCATATAAAATTCATTCAATTACCTCAGAGTTCAAAATTTTTTTTACTAACTCATGACACAATTTTGTGCATATCAAACCTCAATGTCTCCAAATAGGGAGTATACCACACTTCCACTGCACTACTCTAATCTTTAGTAAAGATATCTTTAGTTGTCCATTTCTAATACCTCAGAACTCAATCTGGGACTTTATTATTTACAAAAAAAATTTAACCATCTAAAATCTCCATGTCACACTTGTCTAAAGGTCTCACACACAATTCTTACATTCTCTCAATCGTCAATTACAATTATCTATAAAATAATAGTTTGAAATTCTAATGAGACAATTCTTCATTATGGATCAAAACTTATAAATAACATTTCCTTGAAAATTTTGTTACCATTTTCACTCTCCTGATTGCCAAGAAATAAAACATTTGACTTACATCAAAAGAAACTCAAAATAATGAATGTTCAATACTCAAAATCAATATACTAATATACATATAATTGGAAACTTATATCAAGTTGATCATTAGTCCCAAAAACATTGTTCAATCATCTGTCTTGACTAAAGATTGCATTACAATGCCATCTATAATATTACTTTGTACAAATCCGCAAATCACCTTACAATAAAAAATAGAGTTACCCAAAAAAAGAAGAAGCTAAGATAGATATTTATTCTAATCAACCACTCTATAAGGTCATAACATTTAAACATAACAAAATTTAGTCACCACTTACTTATATCAAGAATTAATCCTTAATGAATTCAACCATAATAAGCAATTTCATCAACCAGAAATATCCACAAATTACTTTTCTAGTATTAAAATGATAAATGACCTCATAAACTTCTTTAATTATTGAGTCATAGAACTGAATAACTTGCATAGTAATTTTTAAGTACTTTTCTAGCTATAATGGTTGATATGTTAAGATATGGGAGCATTATACATTTTCTACTGAATACTTATCTAACTTCCCTTGTGCATAAAACCTAACTTCCTTTAGAAGCAATTCACATCAACAGAATGTACTACTAGCCAATTTTCTTCCTAATATGACTTCATAGTCATGGATATCTAATAAGATCAACTCGTTGGAGAGCCTTTAAGTCTAACTACTATGTAACTACCTCTATGAACATTCTACATTATTGAAGTAGTTTCAGTGAATGTAGTAATTGTTAAATGGCACTTTAAAAGCTCCAACTTCACATTAATCTATCTATGAAATCTTGTTAGCACATACGAATTCATTTTTTTGGGATGATCTCAATATATTCATCACTACCGGTACTAGATGTATCCTTAGCATCCTGTTGGGTTACTGTAATTACCTTAGCTTATGTAG
The DNA here is from genome assembly GCA_025504915.1 of Erythroxylum reticulatum. NCBI lineage: Eukaryota > Viridiplantae > Streptophyta > Magnoliopsida > Malpighiales > Erythroxylaceae > Erythroxylum > Erythroxylum reticulatum. The sequence continues at coordinate 4,063 of JANSVA010112004.1, forward strand.
GTGGTCTCCTTCCACATCAGTTATAACTTGTTATTGAGCTCCTAGTGTTTCAAGAATCTTTGGACATTGTAGGTGGTCTAACTGACCTCTGACTAGACGATATTCCTTGTCTCATCCTTCTATCATCAAACCATTTAAAATGCACTCAATTAAACTCCTTGACACTACTAGGCCTCCCACAGCTAGCTCATCATTTTTTTCCATATCTGTACTGTTCACTTTAGACGAAAACAAAATTCCATTGACAGTTTTCTCAGTCTTAACTTTTTTTAAACGAGTTGATTGATAAAGAAAAATATTTACTAAACCATCCCTATGCTCGGCCTCCCAAGCTAAAGATACTTCAAGTGCTGGAGCCTCTAATGTGGCTTTGGGACCCCTAAGGTTTCATCGATTCATTACTCTGGTGAACTCAAAGATAAACTATATAACACTAAAAAATAACAAAACTTTATGGGTTGCCTTGTTCATAAAACCACATTATGAAATCATAACACGTATAAAGACAACCTTATTTCAAAGCTAGCTTTGATATCACCTGAATGGACCCATCACGGAGTTCCTTTTTTGGAGCCTTAGTGGAGCCGTCCCAACGACTCCACAGTAGCCCTCTAATTGATATCTAACTCAACTAAAGAGTTTTCGCAAAGCCAAGCCATTCAACTATTAAAAAACTTTTATACTTTAATTTTTATAAGTGCAAACCATAGTGGGAACTTTTTTTCAAAATGTTTTATTAAAAATTTCGGCAGCATAATGATTGTTTTTCTAAAATCCCTAAATTTCAAAAACCTGCGTAACACATTTTAAGACACTTTTATATTCACACCAATTTCTGAACTATAAATTTTGGACTTTAAGTCCACTAATAAGCAACCCAAATAAATAATTCACAACAATCACTACAATAAACTTTTAAAAGTTAAATCATATTCATGCATTTCATTTAAAAGCTTTTATAAACACCTATTCTTTACACAAATATATATAGCAAAATGACATAAGCATAGTAACACCCAACCATAAAACTAATCTTGAGATAGAGTCCTAATTATTGTAGCACCTGTACACATACCTAGAGTGGGTTGTCTGAAAACATAAAAATAAGAGTGAGTTAAACGAGCTCAATAAGTTTAATCAGTTTAATAAAAGTTAACTTTTTATAACATCATAACTAAAATATTCCATTCAATTCACAAGCTTATGGTAAAACATTTTCCATAACAATTTATCATCAAATCTGGTAATAACATAACATTTCATAAAACAAAATTTCAATTTTTCTAAAATGCTATTTTGAAATGGTTTTCGAAATTAACTCATAATATAAAAGTTTCTATTTTCCATTTTTCTTTTTCTTCAAATAATAAACAGTAGTGGCAATAAGCTTTCTGAAAATATTATTTGTATAAAACTTAGTATAAATATTCATTTCATGATCAAATGGAAACCATTTTCATAAACTCAATTTTAAGAACACTCACACGTCATTAATTCTTTTGCAAAGAATTTAGTCATATAAAACAATTAAAATACACTCATATGTTATTAATTCACTTGCAAAGAATTTAGTCATAAGAAAAAATTAAAGTACACTCGTAGTTTTGCACACTTATCTCCAAGCACACTCAAACGTTTGATGACTCTCCTTTACCTACACAAAAATGCATTTTGCTTAGGCATTAAAACTATATATTGGGTTTAACTGGATTCAAGATTTGTATTTAATCATGTAGCACGCTATCATATTTCTGCTTACTTTCGTAAGCTAACCTATTGGTCACCATTTCCAAATCTAACTTTAAAATTCACTTACATACCATATTTTATCCATTCTAATTTACCAATTCCTTTAAAGCATAATCTCACCTAATTTAATTCACCATGTCACAATCATGCATGATGAGTCACGGTTATGACCCATGTTCATAATGCATACCTCCACTTGTTCCTTAATTATCTCATAGTAAACGTTCCAATTAGGTTTTGAAGTCTTCTAGATATTTGTTCCCATATGTCTTTAGTTTCTATATCATAAAAAATCAGACCATTTGAAGTTTTAATTCAAGAAACATCACAAGCTGCTCTAATATAGGGGCAGCAGTAGATCACCATTTTTATTCTCAAATTCAAATATGATTAAGCCAGAACTAGTGTAGGACCTCAACCTCTTGGGCCTGACGTCCACAGGACCTCAACCTCTCGAGCCTCGCATCCACAGGGCCTCGTGCCCACTCGCTTGTAGATATTGTCCGCTTTGGGCCTCGATCTCTAGGGCCTCGCGCCCTCACGGTTTTGTTTTTCCACAAGACTTCCCAGGAGGTCACCCATCCTGGTACTGCTCTAGCCTTAGCACGTTTAACTTCGAAGTTCTGATAGGATCCGATGCGTTAGGGCATGAAAAACATGCTTATAAGAGAAAGGTTTCCACATCCTTATAAGGCATGCTTCGTTACCCTCTTTAGCCGATATGGGATACCCCTAAGTATAAACAATGTAGCACCCTCCAAGACCGTGCCTCGTGAGGGTGGCATACTAGAACACTCAATTAGTCAAATCTCATTTGCAAAGTCCTTTTTCTTCTTTTCTTCTTGGAACAATGCAAACTTTTGCAAAAAATTAATAATCAACTCGGGCTTGTTTTAATTATAAACTTTTTCAATCACATATATATGATAATTGCACTCAAAAGTCAGTTTCATTTATAACCCTTTTCTATTTTGGAAAATTTATTACAAAATAAGTTTAATCAATAAACACAATGCAGAAACCTCAGAATACATCCTTTCATAGAAAAATTAATGAAAATAAAGATGCAAACGCTAACTGATCCCGACCTCTATCTTTTCCATTGTATGCAATAGGTAAACTCCCGTTGGTCTAACGGGGTACTCTTTTGAGCTTGAAAAATATTTGCAAATTTTGGGTAAGTTTTGCGAACTCAGTGAGTGACCATCATCGATGGCTCACCCAGTCACATAACACATAATTCACATTCATATCAATGCAATTTAATCATTTATATTATACATATGCAGTGCACATGAGACCCACTTTTCATTTATTATTTTGTTGTGACCAAGTGCCTAAATTGTCCCTTAAAGGGCTCATTGATAATTGTCCCATATAGGACTCATTAATCGTTGAGCCTGAGGCTCTAAATCACTTTTGAGCTCGAGGCTCATTTTCATTCATTGAGCTTTAAGCTCTAATTAGTGGCTACTCTAGTCACAACATCCATTATATTTCATGCATTCATCACATGGAATGCATCAATTACATTTGCATATTCGCATTCACTCCCATTCACATATCATTGAACCTTAGTCCGACATTCACATTAAAGTTGAGAATCACACTTTAATTCATATTCAAATTCACATTCAAAAACACATTTATCATTGGACCGTGGTCCGGCATTTAGAAATCATATTATGTACACTTATTTCATCTCATTCACATATAATGAGCACTTCAATATTCTTTCATATAAAACATTCATCGGACCTCCTGTCTAAAAATCAATATAGTCAAACACTTTTACACAATCATTTAAAAATCAATCAATATCAAAAGTCAAACAAAGTAAACAGTGGAATAAGACCATCTAGGTCTACTCACAGTATGCTCCAGATTAGCATTAGCTTCAATGATCTGGAAACATTTGAATGCAGACGTTTATCGTACACATCAATATGCCAAACACACGATGGAAACACATTAATAATTGCACAATTATAAGTATGCATTTATGCATAAATATGTATATGAAATATGTATAATGCATGTTCATGACAATCCCGGGTATCTTTTCAATTTTTACACTATATCCATATTCGCATTTTATCACTCAATTACTCGTTATTTCGATTGTAGCATTATTTGCCCTCACAATTAACAATTTCTCATTCACTTTAACTTGATATCCATTAGTCCAATCCTTTGAATCACAACTTCAATCATATGAATGTCTTTATTCCTAAACAAATTCATACCTTTGGTACATTGATATCAAAAATTCATTCACCAATGTTATTCCAATATTATAAGATCACACATTATCCAAACTTTCCTTTCTTCTTATAAATTTCACCAAATTTCCAAACCTTTAGGTTTATTTTCCATGATCAATTAGACAATTCAAATGAAGTGATTTGGAAACACTTTATTCTATAAAAACTTTCTCCATCGTCTTAATTTTCTAATGACACCAAATTCATTCATTTTGATTTAGTGTAGTAAAAATTATACGTGAAATATTCCCGGACTGCTTTCATTCTAAGACAATACCCTATACTCAACTTCAATCCAAAACTTGAAACTCTTATTGTCAGATTCAGAATTTGATTTCTTCACATAATTTGTATCTGTATGTTTTTAGTTTTCTAAAAATCAGAAACCATCTCATTTGGAGCTCTACAAATCATGATATCATCAAAATACTAAAGTATATTCAGGAGAATAATATCAGTTCATACTATCTAAGAATACACTCACTGTACCCGTTCCACTTTTTCACTCAATTTTTTTCTCAATTCCATTCATAGGGCTATAATTATTTGTATAGGTGTAGAGAAATGTCCTAAAAATCCAATGGTTCAAAAATCAAGTCATTTGGGTGTCTAGAGGAGTTATGATCAAAAGAATCCAATATGTTTTTGTCCTCAACCATACTGAGCCTGTTTTGGGGAAACAGCTATAACTTTCTCAAGAAATTTTTGATTAAGGCATTCTTTATATGGTTCGAAATAGGACTTCAAGAGATACAACATTCATGAAGACCTTAAAGTCAAATTCTATCTTCTGTGTCTTCTTACTTTGCTTTGTCTCACTTTTGCTTCATCTTACTTTCGGTTCGTCTTACTTTACTTCGTCTTACTTTTGCTTTGTCTTACTTTCACTTCGTCTTACTTTTGCTTCGTCTTACTTTCACTTTGTCTTACTTTCGCTTCTTCTTACTTTCGCTTCTTCTTACTTTTCCTTCGTCTTACTTTCCTTTGTCTTACTTTTGCTTCATCTTACTTTTGCTTCGTCTCATATATCGATCAGAAATTCAATACTATATACCATTAGAAAGATAAAAGAAAAATATACAACTCCCAATAGGTAACTTTGCCAAAATCTATCTATATTAATCCAGATTTTCTCCCGAAGTCAGAACACGAATTTTACATTTAGCTCCCAATGTACTGCACCTAGTTCTCAACTTCATGAAATTTTGAGACTCTTAAAGCCAGAATTAAAATTCTATGTCTTCATATGAAATATATCCATATATCTCTAGGCTAATCCAAATTAAGAATCATATCATTTCGACAACTAGAGAAAATGTTATGGCTAAAAGACTGAAGCATATTTAGTGAGGATTTTTCAGATTTTCAAACTTTCAATATTTTACATCTAACTCATCTTCTACCCAAATTATCTCTATAACACATTATACATCATTAATGATCAATCACAATGATACAACATGACATTTACAAAGATATTTCATCATCCACGACACACATACACACACATAAAATCAAGTCATCAATCCTATATTTCTCATCATTCTAGTTTCATTTTAGCAATACCCATAACATTTAAAGCATAACTTACTTGATTTCACTTCAAATTATTCAAAAACAACACTAGGCCTAACTCCCAAGCATCACTTGTTCATCAAATTGAAGGAGGAAAAGATAGGTTTTTCTTAGGGTCGAAGACACAAATAGTAAAGTGGGCTTGGGGTATGAAAGGAAAAGCATAGAAATCTCTTAGAAGGTGTTTGATGAAAAAATGTGTATAGGAAGAAAATTTGAAGAAGATGACGATAAAAAAGGAACTTAGACATATAACTTAACCTTTCAACCCTCAAAGAACAGTAGCCTACTTCTGACAAAAGTTCAAAAAGCCTAAGTGACACATGTCACTTTCCTAATACCTAAGCTCTAACTTAGTTTCTTTTAAACTAACTCCCTTTTCATCTTTACAATTTAACTATCTCCAAATCTTCTTTTGATTTCTTTTTCTTATTATATTTTTTCTAAAATTTATTCCTAAATTCACCAAAATTTCCAAATACAATATTCTTACTAACCAACAGAATTTCCAATAAAAATAAA
>JANSVA010112035.1:0-10170 GCA_025504915.1 Erythroxylum reticulatum
AAATTTAGTAGGTAAGGAAACTGGACTAGGATGAGATCCTACTAATCAAACTATTGATGTAAGTGACGAATGGTGGGAAAAGAAATTGAAGGTAAGCATTTAAACTTTAGATTTATAATGTTCTAATGATACTTGATAGTTTAATAACTTAAACAATATTATTGTAGGAAAATCCCGAGGCTGCCAAATTTCGAACTAAAGGTTTAAAACATATTGAATAGCTGAATATTTTATTTAAAGATGTTGCAGCTACAAGAGCAGGAGCTTGGGCACCTTCTTCAAGTTTTGTACCAAATGATGCTTATGTGGCGTGTAGAGAAAGCCTAGTTGATACCGATCTTGACGGTAACTTTTTTGAAGACTTTGCTGTCAATCCAGAAATTAGAAATATTAATAATGAGACTGGTTCATCAATTCCAACTCTAGGAATTTCTACAAAAGGAAAGGGGAAAAAAGAAAGAAACATGATACTAAAACAGGGGCAACAAAAAGATTATATAAACATTTGGATTGTATATGTGATACAGTAAGTTTTCTGAAGTGACAGAGATAAGGTAAGAATTAGGAGGAGGAAGGATTTGCAAAATAGTTTGTACGATATATCTTATTTTATAAGCTATAGTAGGCTTTTATAGCCATTTACAAGCAAAAGATAAAGCAGAAAATAACGTTATTGGCCAACATTATTGAGTAGATTTCTCCAGCAAAGTAGGAACAAATAACTGAAAAGCAAATCATAAAAAGATAGGAATCCACTAGCTAAATCAACAACAATATCGTCATGCAATAGTTGACATGGTCTAGCCTTCAACTGTATGGGTTGGCTTGATGACTTGGTCGTATCATGCCCCCTACTAGCATCATCCTTGTCCACAAGGATGAATTCAGGATATTGTTTGGTGAAATGCCACAAATTTTCCCATGTTGAATCTTCACGAGTTGTTCCTTTCCACTGGATTAATACTTCCGTCTTCAGGTAGTATTTCCCCTTTTGTATGACTCGCTGATCCAAAACACGTTTAGGTTGAGGCATAATGGTTGCAGTGTTGGACACAGGAAGAGTAGTTGAAACTGTTGGAAGGAAACCGAGGGACCTTTGTAAAAGGCTAACATGGAAGACATTATGTAACTTGGAGTCAGGTGGTAGGTCCAGCCGATAGGCCATAGTGCCAATTTTCTCAATGATCCTAAACGATCTGAAGAACCGAGGGGTCAGTTTCAAGGAGCTTCGGAATGCCACAAAAGTTTGCCGATATGGTTGGAGCTTCAAATAAACCACGTCACCAACCTGGAAATTAACATCTTTGCGCCTTTGGTCTGCACATAGCTTCATGCGATGTTGAGCAAGCTGAAGATTGTGTTGTAACTCACGTAGAATGGTGGTGCGTTCACACAGGTGTGTGTCTACAACTTGTACGTGTGATGTGCCTGGAACATATGGAAGTAGTGGAGGGAGTGGAACAACATACACGGCTTCGAAGGTTGTGGTTTTGGTAGTTGAGTGTTGATTGGTGTTGTAGCTATATTCGGCCCATGGTAGCCATTTCACCCATGTACGAGGTTGGTCACCTGCAAAGCATCGAAGGTATTATTCCAAAGTGCGGTTCGTAACTTCGATTTGCCCATCGGACTGTGGATGGTAACTAGAACTCACATTAAAGGTTGTCCCTTGTAACTTGAATAAGGATCGCCAGAAATTGCTCATAAAATCTCGATCCCTATCACTTACAATGGATTTAGGAAATCCATGCAACTTGACAATATGAGAAACAAATACCTTTGTGACATCAGAAGCAGTAAAGGGATGCTTAACTGGAACAAAGTGGTTGTACTTTGTTAAGTAGTCTACCACTACAAGAATAGCAATGTACTGTTTTGAAGGTGGCAACCCTTTAAGGAAGTCCATGGAGATTTCGAACCAAATGCTAGCAAGAATGGGGAGTGGTTAAAGCAAGCCTGCTGGAGCCATGATGTTAGTCTTGAACCGTTGGCATGTTGAACATTTTTGGAGAAATTTCTTCATAATAGCACTTATACCTGGCCACAAGAAAGATTGTTTTATTCGGCTGAGAGTTTTGGTGTAGCCGAAATGTCCTCCAATCACCGAAGAGTGTGCTTCTTGTGGAATCATAGGAACTAGTTTTGATGTGGGACTCAAATATACCTTCCCTGATTTAAACCAAACCCCATCTCTCTGTGTTAATTAGCCTCCATGTGTCCCTTTTGTGCACAAACTCTCATAAAAGTGGTATTGGCCCACTTCAATTTTTAATTGATCCCACCAATTTGTTATGGGTAAAGATAAAGCTAGAAAGAAATTCTCCCCATGTCTACTTAATGCTTCAACTCCTGAGTTGTCTTTCCCCTGTTTATATTCAATAATTTAGTCGTACCCCATTAATTTTGGTAACCAACATGCTTGAGCTAGAGTGGCGATTCTTTGTTCCATTAGAAATTTCATAACTTCGTTGATCTATTCTCACTATAAAAGGTTTGCCAAGCAAATAAGGCCTCCATTTTCGTACCGCCTTCACTATTGCCAACATTTCTTTTTCATAAGTAGATAATTGCATAGCAGAGCCTTTCAAGGCTTCTCTAAAGAAGGATATAGGTCGCCCATTCTGTATAAGTATTGCTCCAATCCCCGTCTCACACGCATCACATTCCACTACAAAGGGTTGTGAGAAATCTGGTAGCTAGAGTATGTGTGGCATGGACAAAGCTTTCTTAAGGAAAGTGAAGGCTTCCTCTACTTATGAGTTCCATTGAAAACCTTCTTTGGTCAGTAATTGAGTTAGAGGGGCTAGCATTTGCCCAAATTTACTGATGAATTTCCTGTAATAACCAGCCAAGCTTAGGAAGCCTCTAACTTGTTTTGCAGAACTTAGCGTGGGCCATTCCAAAATTGCCTGGATTTTCTTTGGATCAACTTCCATTCCCTTTTATGAAATAAGGTGACCAAGGTACTCTGCCTGTGTATTCCCAAATTGACATTTCGATTCTTTGGCATATAATTAATTATTCTTTAGGATTTCCAGAATAGTTCGTAAGTGACATAAATGCTCTGGCCATGTTTTACTGTAAACCAATATGCCATCAAAGAAAACTAATATGAACTTACGCAGGTATGGCCGAAAGAGATTGTTCATCAAGCTTTGAAAAGTAGTTGGAGCATTGGTAAGTCCAAAGGGCATAACTAGAAACTCATAATGTCCTTAGTGTGTTCGGAACGCTGTTTTGGGAATGTCCTCTTCACAGACTCTTATCTGATGATATCTCGATCGTAGATTTAACTTGGAAAAATATTTAGAACCATACAGTTTGTCCAGTAATTCATCAATCACCAAAATCAAAATTTTATTTTTATGGTAATTTCATTCAGAGCTAGGTAATCTATACAGAACCTCCAACTTCCATCTACCTTTTTGACGAGAAGCACAGGGAACGAGAAGGGACTTCGGTTGGGACGAATTAATCCAGATTGCAAAAGTTCCTGCACCAATTTCTCTATTTGTGTTTTTTGGTAATAAGGATACCTGTATGGACGAACATTGACGGGTCCAGTTAGCGGTATGAGAGGAATTTGGTGATCATGTTCTCTGCAAGGTGGCAATGAAGTAGGAGTTTCAAAATTTATTTTGAATTTAGTTAAGAGAGAAAATAGACCAGATAATGGCTGTGCAGGCTTCGATACAGTGGCTGCCTGTGTAATGTGGAGAAACAAACCAGAATTTTGTATAAGGTAACATTCCTTCTTTATGAGAGCTATTATGTCTCCTTGCTTCATGCCTTGAAACAAAACTCGTCTTTTTTTTGTATTGATGGTCATTGTCAACTGGCGATAATCTCTCTACTGGGCGGAGTGTGGACAACCATTGTACACCAAGAACTACCGCACGAGCGGTTACCGGTAGAAGTAGGCTTCTGTTTTTAATCCTTATATGTCCACAATAATTGCATAGCACTTCCCTACACATTCAATTTGTTCTTTGTTAGCAACAACAACATAAAAGGGCTTGTCTGAGGTTACCGATAGTTCGAGTTTCTTGGCTAAAGATTGATCTATGAAGTTGTGGGTGCTTCCACCATTAACTAAGATTGTGACTTCTCGCCCCTTGATCCTCCCTTGTAGCCGTAGTGTTTGTGGATGCTCCACACCAGAGATAGCGTGAAAAGGGATTTCTGGGGCCGTGTTGTTTTGTTGTTCATTGTATAAATCTTCTTTCAAATCCATATCGTCATCTTTCACGTCTTCTATCATAAATAATTACGAACGACGACATCAGTGACCAAGGACAAATTTCTCATCACAATAATAACAAAGGCCTTTATCACGCCTCTCTTTAGCTTCTTGTGGAGTTATTCGACAAGCAGGTATGGTGGCGTTAGTGTCTGCTACACTGATTTTAGAAGCTGGTGCAGGTCCAAGTACTCCTATGATTTGGCTCCCCTTCATGGTCCAGTTTGCCTTGCCAACTACTGTTGAGAGTTGCGAGAACACAAACAAAAAGGAGCTATCACATTCATCTGAGTTCTACGTATTTACGTAATGAAATCGACTAAATCAGCATTGACCCTAAAATTTGAATAAGTAAATGCTAGGTAACCTTGAAGCCTATAAATTGACAGCCAGCCAGTTAGTATAAGTACAACAGTAGCCGCGAGTTCTTGGTTCTTCTTGAAGGAGCGTTTCTTTTTCTTTTTCTTTTGTCTTAGAACTATAAGTACAACAGTAGTCGCAAGTTCTTGATTCTTCTTGAAGGAGTGTTTCTTTTTCTTTTGTATTAGAACTCTGTTTTCTACGGGTCGAAACAAAGGTAAGGTCAAGATGATTTTATGTATGATTTTATTAGATTTTCATTTTAGTTTTCGGGGGCATTGAGATTATGACGAGGATTCACAGCTCCCTCTCCAGGTTAAAGTTGAGGAAATCGGCTGCCGGAATCAAACTTAGCGCTTTTATAGATAAGCTTATATTAGTATAACTTTTTCCGGGATAACTTTTCTAATAAGAGCTTTTTAAGAAACTAATTAATTGTTAAGTTGTCATTTAAAAAATAATTTTTTAAAAAACTTTATATAATATATTGTTTGACAATATAAAAATAAAAAATTAATTATATTTTATTTTGTAATAAAAATTATTTAAAATAAATTAAACAATATGCAAAGCACAATATATTAATTATTATGTATTTTTAAACCATATGAAACATAACTAAAAATATATATAACCAAATCTTTTATATGAATTTTAACATAAGAAAAACTAATATAAAAATAAATATTAAAATATATTTAAAAAGTCAAACAATATCATGTAAATCTCAAAATAAATATGAAGATGTGCTTGTAGGTATTGTGAGAATTATGTATAAAACATAATGATAAAAGGCTATCTAAAAAGTATTTTTTTAAAAAGCTCCAAATTTGATCTTATCAAAAAGATGTATTTTAATTTCCAAAAAAGTCATTTATATGAAAAAAGTGCTTTAGACTTTACTGCCAAACACTCTTTTTTCTTAAAAACAGCTTTTGAGGTTAAAAAAAAAACTTATTTACTTTCTAAAAATTGAACCAAACAGACACTTAAACTTTATGGCCATCACTAAGGAATCTATCTAATCCCATCGTAGATGGATGGGATAAGGCTTTGTATAGTTAAGATTTACGTGCATTCTTGCCTGTGTCATCAAGAGATGAAATGTGGAAAATCTTAGGACACCTTAATCTCAGGGTGCAAATAAGTTGGTAAAGGGCTCTCTTAGCTTAAGTGAGGTCGTAGATTCAACCCCCTCATGTATGCAGCTGTTTAAAACTTGGGGTCAAAGCTTTGCCTTTGGTATAGAACCTACCTGGTTCAAGCGGGGATTAATATGAGTATGAATAGCTTAAAAATATCTTTCTATAATTAGGACTCTCCTAATATACCCCGTAAAAAAAAAAGAAAGAAATAAAGAAAGAAAATCTTAAGTTACCTTTATAAATAATTGATTAGATAGCTTCTCTTCTCGATAACAAAAAATAAAACATGTTAGATAATTGATTACCTTGATATTAGACAAGACTAAGAAATTTGTTAGATATGGATTTTTTAAATATTAATCCAATTTAAAATTCGATTGGATTTAAATTAAGGATGGAGTTCGGGCTAGGCTAGCCCTGCTCACTCGAGTCTGAGTCCTAGTCAGAGTTAATTTTAATTGAATACATCATTTAAAATAAATAATTTATCTATTAAAATAATTTATTTTAAATACATAATATATCTATTGTGTGTATCAGAAATTTTGTTTAATAGCATATTTTTATTAAATGTATTGTGCATATTTTAAATAAAGTAATAAGTATTGAGTTATTTGATTGATAAATATACATATATACTCTTAGGATAGTCAGAGTTAGTAGAGTGAAGGACATGAGATTAAAAAGTTGTGTTTGGATATCTCTACTTACTCTCTCTTGATCAAATCTGTCGTACAGAACTTCTCTAATGTAAAATATCTGGTTGGTGTAATTTATAAACTATTGCATCCATCTGATCGGAGTTAGTGGATGTGGATCGGGTCAATGTAATCAAACAACTGTTGAACAGATGAAACCTTGGGTCCAACTTACAAGGGGTCGAAAGTGGATTATGAGACATGGGTTAATCTTCTGTCGAGCATGTCCCCACACGGTTTGGGCTAGAACAAAATCCACTTTCCTATGTTGGGTAGGGCCTGAACTATAGTGCCCTAGACGTTGCAAGTGGTGCATGTGATGTCTGAAATCCTAGAATCACATGTACCCTATATTTCAGACAGGCCTAAAAGCTACGGCTGTCTACCATTTGCCTTATCCATACTCGTGCTTAGCTGCTGTATAAGTACAATATACCGTTGGAAAGTATCGACCGAATCTAATCTTTAATAAAAATAAAATTTTAATTATTTTTTTAAAATTTAAACATTATAGAGTATCATAAATGACTCACAATCGTAGTCATACACATATCTAATCTCAAATAATATTTATATAATATATTAAGAGAACCCTTCAACTTGTATAAAGAGAACGAGGAAAGAAGTGTTAGCTATTTTAGATACTAAATCTATTTATAATATGATTTAGAAATTTTAATTTTTATTAGAGTTATACTTAATTATAATAAAATGCTAATTAAGCTTAAATGTTATCTAATATTCTCGTATTGATCCTTATTTATATTCTACATTTAATTTTAAAGTTTATAAACTTTTATAATCAAGTTCAAATTAATTAAAATATTTCTCTATTCAATCTGTTATTTCTATGTTTCTCGTTAAGTTTTTAAATATATTAATAATTAATATAAATAATAATTTAAAATTATATTTAGATAAGATAAATTAAGTTTTTAATTAATCTTTATCTAAAACTACTTCATGACTACTCAAATATGTAAAAATGAAAAAGTGATTTTGACTAACTATTTTGTGCATAATTTTTTTAATATAATTTGATTCTTTCATTTTACAATACCTCAATTAAACATGGTGTAAAATTAAAGATTACTATATTTGAGTCTAATCATTTTAGTTTTAATAATAATTATAAACTATTTTCCAAAATATACTTCCACTTTTACTATAGATTTCTACAATCAATACTAATAAAAACAATTGAAAATGCATCTTAATCACTTTAAGATAATGAATCATATATTAATCATTATTTCCATATAACTTATGATACATCTAATGATTATTGATTAAGCAAGCTAAAGATAAATAATAAATAGTATTAAGACATAACAATCTTACATATTTATTTAATTATTTCCATATTCATAAGATTGAGTGTTTCTTTAATAAGAAAAAAATGAGACGTAGTCTTTTATATTTTATTCGGTCTTAATAAAATAATAAGTATAAATAATTTAGAGATAATACTTAAAATACAATATAAATCCAATTAAACCTATCTAGTGCCAGTTTGGTTGAGTTTTTGGAGGGTCAATAAATACTTTTTTTCCACCGCAAAAGCTTTTCTTAAGAAAAATGAGCGTTTAACTGTAAAATGAAAAAAAAAACTTTTTTAGTAAATATAATTTTTTTGGCAGCTAAAATACAGCATTTTAAGAAGTTCAAATTTGGAGCTTCTCAAAAAAATACTTTTTATTAGATTTTTCAGATCAATTAATGAGCTTGTTTTTTAGTTTATTGTGCCCTTATGTTTTACACATAATTCCCACAATATCCATAAACTCATCTTTACGTTTATTTTGGAAATTATATAATATTATTCAGAATTTTTTGTATATTTTAATATTTATTTTTGATATTAGTTTTACTTATGATATAATCCATATAAAAGATTTGGTTAGATATATTTTCATTTATATTTCATATGGTTTAAAATTATATAATAATTAATATATTGTAATTTGCATATTGTTTAATACTTTAAATAATATTTATATGCATAAGTATTTTTTATTACAAAATAAATTATAGTTAAAATTAAAATTACATTTTATTTTTATGTTACCAAACAGTTGAATAAAACTCTTTCAAAAAAATTATTTTTTAAATGATAGCAAAATAACCAACTGAATTTTTTAAAAGTTCTTTTTATAAAAACTCTACTAATATAAGCCTATTCAAACATAGACTTAATCTCATATATTTATAAAACAACACAAACAAGAAATACAGAAAAGGAAAATATGTCTCAGATATTTATAAAAACAGAGGGCACAACCCAGCAGCGAGATATGGGTGCATGGCTGGCTACATGAGCCTAGTAAAATTCCCACTAAAAAAGGGCAACGAGAGGGGATATACACGTATCAGGATCACGTCATTTTCGTGAAAGGATTAGATGTGGAAGTCAAAAGCAACAATTGTTGCCACTAGGCAAGTGCACTAGAGAGCACCAAAGCAAAAACACCCCATTTGCTTTCAGCAACTGCCTAACTATCATCCATTATGTTACGGTTTGGCTAGAGGAAGGAGAATAGTTCAGGTTCAGGGTCAGGGTGGTCAGGGTCAGGGGTTGCTTTCCAGTTCCGTTGCCACGTGTTTGAGGTGGCATGGTCAGGCGGGTTAAAGCTAGTGGATATTGCACCAAACTTTCTGATAACATACCTAAAGCGTCTGCTTCCTCCAATAGGGTCGACCTGTTCATTTTCTTCCCAGGCAAATCGCAGTAGGAGAGAACTCAACTTGTCAGCTTGATAAGCAATCTTGATGTGCTGCAATTGGTTACCACTCATCGCATTACTAGTGTCGTTGACTCCTTGTCGTTCGTAAGTAGCAAATAGGGTATGAAGCAAGGCCTCATTTGGATTAAATTCTGGTCCACTACAGCAGCAAATGGATCCACAGCACAACTGCACAAGTGTCTAGCTCTTGACACAACAAAGCAGCACGCCACATCCAACTTCGATGGCAGATGATTGCAAGAAAACTTAATATTTAGTTTGACAATTAATAATAAAATAAAATTTAAGACTAACTTTTAACATGTAATCACAAAGTTTGACTGTAACCTCAGCAAGTTTAGTTTCAAGTTTACCACAACAGTCTTATTATAAAAATACAAAATTCAATTTGGCATAGTTTATTAACTAATTTACTTAAATAACCTAATTTGTTACTAATATTTTAAAAATGAAACGATTTGGTCAATTTAACAGTAAAAACTTTTAAACGGCTAATTTTTTATTTAGTTTTTAACTTTTTAGTTTAATTTAGTTTAATAATCTTTATTATTAAAAACCGATGGGTTTACTCAGTCAGTTTTTGTAAAATAATCAATTTTAAAAAATTAAAATAAACTGATTAATTTTTATTTAATATTTTTCTTTTTAATTAAACTTTAAATTTTTATATAATTAAGAAAATTTTCCTCTGCTTATTTTTAAATTCTTTAATTTTATTCAATCCGACTTTATAATATTTTAATATTGGCCGATCCGTGTAGTCCTTAAAACTTTCATCTTACCTGTTTTTTAAAACATTGTTTATTATACATATAATAACTTATTAGGTTTACATCTCAAAAAGTAACAGTAAAGAGTTACATGAATAAAAAAGGCTTCTTTATGGTCATTTTAAGAATGCTTGACGATGATAACACGTTATAATAATATTAATGGCAGCTAAATCAGCACATATATTTTAGTTGAAAGGCGGTGGGGCTACT
>JANSVA010112046.1:0-12765 GCA_025504915.1 Erythroxylum reticulatum
AATAATACCACAATTAATATAAAAAAGATAATCATCATCATACAAATATAAAATTAAGAATAATACAATTAATTTAAAATATTACAATAATACAATTTCATCATTTTAATAAATAATAATTACATCAGAACATCCAATAAAAAGAACAATAAATATCTTTAACCATTACAATTTACAACAAGAGTTTATGACGAGGAAACAATCAAATAGAAGTTAAACCTGAAACAAAAACACATTACATATATAGAATTTAACATAAACATCAAATATAAGTAAAATTAAAAGAAGAGGAAAACAAAAACTTGGAATGAAATTCAATCGTCAACGAGAGGATATTCGCTATAACTGTACTAATCCCAATTATCATTTGGTACAAAATCCTCATCACTAATAGGAGCTTCATTATCATTATCATTATCATTCAAATTTAATGCAACGAATGACATATCAATGCTTTCCCATCCAAGATTATCTTCCAAGTCACTAACATCTACCAAATTTGGTTCTTCAGAAACCCAATTCGCCAAAAGATCAATACTATCAATGGAAATTAGATCAGTTGAATTACTTATGCTATTAAGACTCCTAGTAAGCAATAAAATTTAATTATTAGAAAATTATAAAAAATTATATCAAAATTAATAATGATAATAACATACCTTTTCCGAAGCTTTAAATTGTAATGAACAAAAACCAAGTCATTCAACCTCTTATAGTCCAATCTATTCCTTTTCTTGAAGTCGATAAATTCAAATGTGCTCCAGTTTCATTCACAACCTATTGCACTCACATATTGACATAAAATCTGAATTGGAAACCTTTTCAATTATGTAACACCATTTGTGAATTAATCCCACTAAGAAACTATAAGTCATAAGATTAAAAAAGTAGCGTTATAAACTAAACAAAGTGATAATTAATTTTTAACAAATAAGAAAAAAAACTAATACCTAGAGGAAGTTTTCCTCTTTGTCGAATAACAACTGATATTCTAAAATTTCCATAAGACAACTTATAAAGCTCCATTTGTGATATTAAGAGATCTTGCACTACATCAATGCTAACAATTGTTGTAATAGTTAAAAGCATTCCTCTATTAATTTCAGCTTGCTTAGTAAGATCCAGTCTAAAATAGACACTAAGATTCAAAAATGTCCCAGCTACAAACAATGGAGAAGAAAGTTGTCTTTCCCTTCTCTCATTAATGATTGAAAGATATAGTGCATACAAAGAAGGCCTATGTTTCAGATTGGCCTTGATTACTTCCGTCGCTCTCTTCATAGCATAAAAAAATCATTATTAGCTTTTCTTCATTATTAGCCAAGCAAAGCACCCTCACCAAAGGCTCACAAAATCGGATAACAAATTGACATTGAGACCAAAATTCTCTATCTTCTAGTATAATATTACAAACCTCCAGTCCAGCATTAGACCTAGTATTCTGAGATGCAATCTACTTATCAGTTATAAACATTTGTCTTAACTCTTTCTTCATCGTAACAAAAGACTAAAATGGTAAGAACTTTGTTGCAAATCTTGTCATAACAGGACGACACAAATTTCTACCATTGGTAAATTCCTTTCTTATCAAATTCAATACCTATGTATGATTATAGATAAACATTGTCACCCTTTT
The DNA here is from genome assembly GCA_025504915.1 of Erythroxylum reticulatum. Lineage (NCBI taxonomy): Eukaryota > Viridiplantae > Streptophyta > Magnoliopsida > Malpighiales > Erythroxylaceae > Erythroxylum > Erythroxylum reticulatum. Next base: position 1,637 of record JANSVA010112046.1, read on the forward strand.
AGCTTTCTGCATAGTCTCATCAATAGAAGGAACATACCTATGATCCGCTATATTTTTCAACATAGTTCAAAAAAAAGAATTATACATATTCTACATCCTTTTGCTTGCCGCTTTATAATCGAAATCATTGTCAGTAGTAAACTGAACAATGTTTTCTAGTCCTACTTCATTCACAACTTCATCAAATATTGCAAACAAAATCTCAGTATTCCTAATAAGGCCAAATGCATCAATAGATTTCAAAAACATAAAGTTATTTGTATAATAAACTAAAAAATTAATAATAAGCTCTTATCTCCTATTTGTCTAACCATCACACATGATTGAACATCCATAAGTAGCCCAATTCACCCTTCTTTCTTCCAAATAACTTCTAATTTCAGAAACAGAACAATTCAAAAGTTTAACTCTTAAGTCATCGATCGAAGGACCTTTGTATCCTGTACCATAAGAGGTTATTATATCCATCATAGGATGATAATTATAAGATTGAGAAGCATTGAATGATGAACCTGTATTATACCACCATCTAGCTACTGCCCTATCGACATTGTGAGTCACATCTCTTAATTGCATTGCAATACGAATTGAAGGTTAAGCTCCAGAAGTTGTCCGTGGTGTAAAAAAACTAGTCGCCTACCTTCTTCTCTTTCTCACATCAAGTTCAGGTGCTTCTTCTTAGGCATGAGATGGAACACTACTACTACCACTACCACCTTCAACATTTCCACAATCACCATGGAAACCAGAAAATGAACTTTCAGTACCAATTTTAAAATTCAACCTTTTCCTTCTATCTCTCTCAAGTTTATATTCATCAAGCAATATTTTCATTTGTCACTTCACATCATGACTTACTTTTTTACAGGGTTCCACATCTTCTTTAACCCCAGCTAAATGTTTCTTTAAATGGGTTATTCCTCCACCTTTCAAATGCTTGTTACAAAACAAGCAAATAGTATGGTTCCTCATACCGAGAACCAATGCAGCATAAGCCCAAGCTGGATCATTATATCTTTTTGAAGTAGGTTAATCAGGAGAACTTGAACTTCCTTACATTTATCTATAAAAATAAATGAATGCATATATCAAAATAAAAAAACACATAATTTCATTACATAATATGCATATCCATCTTATATAATATAACTCATTTTGTATGATTATATTATACACAATTTAATTTCATGGAATACAATTCATTATAAGTCAAAAACTAACAATTCAATTATTCAACAGATATAATTACACAAAACATACATAAACAATTTTTATTTCCAACAATCACAAAACATACATAAACAAATTCCATTTTCAAATTCCAAAAATTTCATTTCTATCATTTTCCATCAATTTCAATTTAACCATTATAAAACATACATAAACAATTTCCACTTCCAACAATTTTCAACAATTCCATTTCTAACAATTTCAAACAATTGCAATTTAAAGTTTCAAATATCATAAAACATATATAAACAATTTCCATTTCAAATAATCATAAAACATACATGAACAATTTCCATTTCAAACAATCACAAAACATACATAAATAATTTCCATTTTGACAATCACATCACATACATAAAAAAATTTCAACAATTTCCACTTCCAATAATCACAAAACATATATAAAACAATTTCCATTTTCATTAATCAGAGAAAATACATAAACAATTTCCATTTCCAACAATTTTCGTTTACATTAATCATAAAACATACATAAAAACAATATCCATTTCTATCAATCACAAAACATACATAAACAATTTTCATTTACAACAATTTTAAACAATTTCTATTTCTAATAATCACAAAACATACATAAAATAATTTCCATTTCCAACAACATCAAAACATACATAAACAATTTTCATTTTGAACAATTTTCATTTTCAATAATCACCAAACATACATAAAATAATTTTCATAAACAACAATCACAAAACATACATAAAACAATTTCCACCATCTATATTTCCCAATTCCGCACTTTGATGGAAGTGTGGAACTAGAAAATATGTTTACATATCAAAATCTCAATGCATTGAAATATAATTTGGAACTAGAATTGCCATAAGTACCTTGAATCACATAATTAATTATTAAAATTAAGGTAGCTATATTATGGAACCGCCATTTTTGTTTTGTAAAGTAACACACCTTATATATTTGTATACGTTGCTTTTGAGTTTTTTTTATATAAAATTGATGTAGAATCTATCATGTACAAGCCATATTTAAATGATGCGGTCAAGTTAGTTGAGTTAGATAAACATCATTTATAATGGGTAAAAGTTTAACTTTTGTCAATTGAATTATATGATATATTTGTAAGAAAAGAATAATAAATTTATTTCATTCATAGATTAATGCTAAAGGAAATTTGTATGGTAAACAAACACTTAACTTTATAATATTCTGATATATAAAATATGATTTTGTATCTATATGTCTATTACGTTAACAAAACTGATAACAATCAACAGTTTAATCAATTCAACGCACTTCCAAGTTCCACTTCACATTGACATAATCACAGCCCACTCCAGACCAGTTCCTTCCACACTTTCATAGTTTGATTCCACATCTACATTTGTATCTATATCTTTATTAACAAATTCAATAAATCAATTTACATTTTTCACTTTCGCACTTCCACAATTCTATTCCACTCCACCACAGTCCACATCCATAGTCCACAACAAAACAACAACAAATTAACATATTCCATTCCCTACTCACAAAACACCAACAATTCCATTCACAATTCACAAATACATCGACAATTTCATTCACAACTTTTCACAAAAAAACATTAAGTCATAACACACACCCAATTATTTTAGAAATTTAACAACAATTTTAACGGGTTGGGAACTCGAGGTCGGTTAGATATGGCATGGAAGAGGAGAGGAGATCCAAGAGTGGATGAGGATGCTCAAACGTCAGTGGTAGTCTGATGATGTCAGTGGTCGTGGTAGGTGGTGGGCATCGGTGTACGTGGGCGTCAAAACTGGAGAGAGATGCTGAGATGTGTGAGAGAGAGAAAAAAATTAGGAGAAGCCAGAGATATAGGACATCAGTGGTGGTAGTGGTAGGTGTGTGTCGGTGGTGGTGGTGGGCGTCGATGGTAGGTCGAGACACTCGAGAGAGATAATGAGATGTGAGAGAAAAAATTCAGGTGTGGGAATGGGATAGGAGGATGAGGACAATAGCAGCACGAAGGGCATTGGTACGGCAGTCATTGGGTTGACGACGATAGTAGTGAAAAGCAAAAGAAGAGAATTTCATGAGTGAGAGTGTAAGGAGATGACATGAGAGATAGGTCACTCAGATAAGAGAAGAATGCATGCGTGCGTAGGTTTGTTTAGGGTTAAGGTTAAAATTTTTAATTTTTTACAAATATACCTCTACATTTTGTAAAATTTTCAGTACTGGCCGGTATATGGCCAGTACTGGTGTACTAGTTGGTACGGTACGAAATAAGTCAATACGGACCGATTTTTACACCCAGAACACACTACCCTTACCTTGTACAATTCCTAGGTCAGTACAATACTATACACAAAACTCTGATTGGGTGATATTATTATAGAAGAATGGTAACTATCCCACCAAATAAAGCATAACATTCCACTGTAAATGGCTTGCTAAAATTTGGTGATTGAAAAACTAGAATGGTGGCGAGTGCTCTTTTAAGATTTTGGAAGGCCTTCTTTGTTGTTTGAGACTAAAGAAAGCCTTTCTTTTTGGTGAGTTCTATCAATAGTCTAGAAGTGACCACATAATTTTTAACAAAAAGACGACAATAGTATGCGACTTCAAAAACCCATGTAATTCTTTGACATTAAATAAGGTACGCCAATTTATAATAGATTGGATATTCTATAGCTCCACCCCTATACCTTCAATAAACACAATATGTCCTAAAAGGAAATTTGTGACTGACCAAAAAGGCATTTAGAGGCCTTTGCATAGAATTGATGGTCATATAAGAGTTGCAATGTTGTTTGTAAATGCCTTTCATGTTACTGGATATCCTTGCTAAACACTTGAATATCATTAAAAAAAACTAGGATGAATTTGTGCAAATGAGGCTTGAAAAGTAATTTGTGCAAATGAGGCCTGAAAAAGTCATTCACAGCTAATTGAAAAGTGGATGGGGAAATTATTAAGGCCAAATGGCATTATAATGAATTTGTAATTCTCATAATGTTTTTGAAATGTCATTTTCTGGATATTTGTTGGATGAACAAGTATTTGATGGTATCTAGATCACAAATCAAATTATGATAATACAGTTGATCCATATAATTGATCAAGAAGTTCATCATTAGAATTGGGTATTTGTCAAGAATTATGATTTGATTCAACTTTTGATAATTCATACATATAAACCATGAATTGTCTTTCTTCTTAACAAAAAGGCTAGGGCATGCAAATGGACTCTAACTAGGACGTATAAATCTTATATATTGAATTCTTCCACTTGCTTTTCAATCTCGAACTTTTGTGAGTGTGGGTATCTATAGGGTCTAATGTTTAGTGGGTTAGAGTTTAGTAGTAATGGTATGGAGTGCAAGTGATTACGAAACAGTGGATGTATTGAAAGATTGAAGCAAATTGGTAAAGAAGTTCTTGAATGGCTGGATGATGAAGTTTTTTGTGTTTGTGAGTTTAGTTTCTTTAGTTAGAAGGAAGCTTTAATTAATGGCTTATGAGGAGGAAGTTTGTATCTTTTTTCCATAATGCGTAAAAATTAGAAACATCTCATTCTAATTAGCTTGAAACATATTAAGAGAAGTCAACTACTTGATACTTAATATTAAATCAGCACCTCCATTAGGAAATGGGTAGTAATCTTGCGTGATCTATAACCTGGGTATCTCAACTACTATATGATAATATATTTGGTCACATCAAATGATATCTCCATTCCCAATTTTCACAACAAAGAAGGGATAATTTGAGTTAAGAGATTGAGTTCCTTCACCACCTATTCAGACACAAAATTATGAGTAGAACCACAAACAATTAGAATCAATACCTTTAGACCCATGAGAGTGCTTTGTAATTTCATAGTGGTGCCTGTCGTTTTCCTCAAGATGGCATGGAAAATGATTTCTACAAAATCCTCCATGGGAGTTTTGGGTACATGTTCCTCAACTTCCTCTGCTATCTTTTCATTCTCCATGAGCTTCATTATTGTAAGAGCTGGTTGTTCGTAATGATAATCAAAGGTGAATTTTTTGTTAACCTAAAGCATAGCCCCTTGTCACTTTAATTTTGCTTCTCTGCATCCCGTATTCGACCATTGGTAGGAATAATATATGGGTTCAAAGATTGCAGGTGTGCTGGGTCAGACATGGATGCACTAATATAGTTCTCTAAGCTAGAAGGGTGATTAGGTCGATCCACTAGAGCCCAGTTTGTTTTCTTAGACCCGTTAATTGATTAGGCCTTAATTTCATACTTTAAAGCTAGATTGCAAGCTTTATATATCAGGTTTATAAATCCTAACATCATATTTCAAACACCTAGCAAATAGTGTTCAAACAAATTTTTTACTTGTGTCGCCCCTTTTGCAAATTCCTAGTTGTATTCTTGCACACTTCTGACTTATAATATTTTCAAAATATATAAATTTCAAATAAAATTGTTTTAATAATTAAAATATATTTAAAATAGTTATTAAATTTTAAATTATTTATTTTAATAAAATATAATAATTTATTATTAAATATTATATAAGAGATTAGAATAAATTTATTTAATGAAAAATATTTTATCTTTAAGTTTTATATAATATGTAATTATTATTAGTGGTAAAAATTTAACTATATTGATATTAACAACCAAACATGTTTTTGTTTTTATTTGAAGGAAAAACATAAACTGAAAACATAAAAAAAAACTAAAACTAAAATTACAATAGAAAAATAGAGGTGGAACCAAAATGAGCATTTACAAGAAATTGTATTTTTAGTGAAAGCAAAAGTTGTCACTAAAAGCAATAATATTAGTCGCTACAATTAATAGTTTCTAATTTTTAAAGTCGTTACCTCCTGTCACAAATACCTCCGTCACTAATAAGATAGTGACTAATTTATAAAAATGTCATAATAATGCAACACTTTTGTGACAAAAGTCTAACACTAAAAACTATAGAATGTGTGACAAAACTATATGGTCACAATAATTTTACATATTTATGACAAGTCGACAAACATCATAAAATAGTGACGAATAAAGACGTAACATTACTTCATTTTATTGTGACAACATCATTGCCACTAATATAATTGAAAATAGTGACAACACATTTGTCATTCACGTTTTTTTATTAGTGCCTATTACTTTTAAAATTAACCATGATAGCCAATGAGCAAAAGGTAACCTAAACCTACAACAAATCATAGAAATGATAAAGACCTATATCTGGTACCCAGAAAAAGAGGTCGAAAAGTGAGTAACTCAACCATAATAGCACCCATTGCCCACATATCTACAACAAAGTTATGTATCCGTTAGATTATGTGATACATCTGTAATACATTTACATTAATTCACTATCTGCTACTAACAAACATTAGAACCATATACGAATGACTAAAGCAAAACTTCAGGTGCTTGATACCTATCATATCCACAGAGGAACCTTAGTATGCCACTATAATGATTGTAGTACCAAAAATGGCATAAAGTTAAAAGAATAAGGGAAAGATAACATACCACCGTGTTGAGGCATACTTAGTATATGGTGGTTGAGAATTTATTTCTCATACAAGACCGAAGTAAGCAATTTTAATTACATCCTTTATGACCAACAAGTTCTCCACAAGAAGTGTAAGTTATCAGCCTTATATTCCTAACTGAAAACATTAGAGGAAAAACAAAGACCCACCACCACCAACAATATGAATAATTAAGACTAGGCTATCTTAATACTAGAAAGATAGCCATCTTAAATTGTAAGAGAAGATAAAAACAGAGGATTAAGATAAGAATAAGAACAAATTCATAAACATTGATACTTCCAATTTAAAAATGAATAATATTGTTGTATGCAATGACAAACACCACTTCATAGTTGATAGATCAATTGTATGAGAGGACATAGATTCTTTAAACAAGGTTCACGTAGCTTGTCCCATATAAAAGATGTTTAGAAATACATTGCCAAATGTTCCATCACCAACTTCCTTGATTAACTTGTACTTGCATACAACATTCCTAATTTATAAGTGAGGATTAAAAATTGTGAAGCATTGATTAAAAGAAAATGGATAAGGTGTTTACTTCAAGAAGTGCATTAAGGATCCAACACCTATCTCACAATAACTTCGCATCAAGTCCTCTCTAGTCTTCATTAAACAAAAACTGACCCCTAAGTGTAGTTAACATCAGAAACCAAAAAAAATCCTCAAAGATGAAAAAAACCCCAGTTGAGCACTTTTTAGAATGAAAAGACTCGATACTAGTAGTAGCTTGACCAAAAAAAGGCATTATACATGTCTTAATAAAATAAATTAAGCAGTCTAGATCCAAGTTCTACACAACCTGATTGGAAGTGAAACAACAAAATTTACTAAGCGTCTTTAAGTGATCAAAACATACACAAATAATCTAACCAGTCAAACAGTCCATATACACATCTTGTTCGTTTACTAAATACAAAAGTTTTAAAAGAAATCCCCTTAGAAACTAAAATTGTTGGACCTATTTTTGGAGCTCATCTATCATTCCGAATATCCTAAAATGTGAGCGTACATATTACCTTGAAGGGTTATTTCAAAGAACCCTCATTAGCCAGTGTCCCACAAGAGTGATGTGCCCACACCAGTCAATCACCAAAATCTCATTTTGAATTCTTTAACACAATTGTAGTTCTAAGTCTCTCGTTTAATCTAAAGTAAGAACCATCTCAATTGAACCTCTATAGATGAAGTTATGCTTAAGAAGCCAAAGTATGTTCATACTCCAGTCATGCTCTCTTTGCCGACCCCTCACTATCTTTCCATAAATCTTTGTCAGATCAAAAACAAAAGATACCAATTTTTATGGAGAGATAGAAAAATTTGTTAAGAATCTATTTCTTTAAGAATCACTTCATTCGGAGGTCAGATGATGAAGTTATGGCCAAAATAATCAAACATGTTTATATCCTCAATCATATTGTACCTATCTTGGGACAATTAGTATAACTTTCTCCAAAGACCTCAGATTAAGGTTATTATCAAATGATTTAAAAGAGAACTTCTATACCTACAACTTTGATGAAGACTACAAAGCGAGATTTTTCCATTTAGAGGTCCAAAAATGCAAATTTCTGCAAGTGTATAGTATAACGGATATACATGTCCGCCTAACCGACATACACAGGGTTAGGGGCCATTTTAGACTCGAGAAGGTTCGTTTAGCGGATTAGGTCCATTAAACGGACCTTTAAAAACATTGGCCATGCTGGGGGTCCTCAAAGACCTGAGAAGGTCTGTTTAACGAACCTAAAGTCTGTCTAATGGATATAAGGGATACCCAAGCCTCTCCAATGCTTCCTACATCTATTCTATCATTACTTTCACTCATAATATTCCCAAAAACACTTCTCCTGATGAAAAAACAGTCCTTGAACGTTCAATTACAAAAATGATTTCATAACTCTCCCAAATCTCAACTTAAATGATTCATCACATACAACAAATTCTCATCTTTAACCATAGCTGTTATGATATACATCCTATGCAGTATTACCAACTTATAATGCTCATATCTCTCAACTCCGATATTCAAAATTTACATACTTTACAGCGTTGGAAAGCTAAGAAGATAAGCTACAACTTTCTAGAGCATAACCTTGCCTAACTTGGACTAAATCAATACAGTTATTCCCTTAAATTTAGAACATAATTTCTACATCCATGAAAAGATTGAAAAGGCGAAGTACAAACTTTCAGAGTCATGAGCCAAAAATGCAATCATATTTTATTATCATCAAAATATAAGTGTTTTACAAAGTTTCAATGGGCTTTTTAGCCACAATATAACATTTCTCCAAAATCCCAAATTACAAAGGGGACTTGAACAATAATTTCTCAACATGCGACTACAGCCTTGTTTTACATAAATTACTCCAAAACAAAACAAAATATGCAAATCCGGATTGATGCCATGACTTTAAGTCACTCGATCTCTTACTCATCACCTGAAGATGGGACTAAAGAGGGTGAGCTTAAAGCTCATTGGTAACAAGTTTATAATGAGAAACAAGCGAAAACTATTGAAATATTTATTTCTATTGAAAAATTCACATTGGAATCCATTAACACATTTACCAAATTCACAACTTATGAAGCAATTCATGAACATCATAAATCTTGAATTCATCAAGCTTGTCATAAATCATAAACATGTAAGCACATCAGAAATGCTTTGGGTAAATCCATAAACATGACGAACTACACATTTTCACATAGTGGTCCTGTGTAGCTGTAAACTTGACGTACTATCGCAATCCCATATAATGGTTTTACATAGACGTAAACTTGAGGGAGTCCATGAAGGAGCTCTATGCCATTAGCCGGTAGGTAAGAGAATCCTTTAACTTAGTCAACGTGTATGTGAGATTCTTGAATGGACTACACTAAACCCACATAACATGTAATTCATGAATTGAAAACTGTTTGCCCAAATGACACATTCTTGGAAACTTGTTTTTCATGAACACGAACTATTTCATATGCATTTCTGAAACTTAATTTCATAAACATAAATTCATTTCAAAAATCATTTCCATGTTACAATTCATCATCAAAATTCATACACCAAAACATGTAGCAATTCTGCAATTCATTTAAAGCAATAAAAGCAACATTTATGAAGAATTGAAATCATTTTATTTTCTTGTTTTAAAAGGAAATATTCATAGCTCATTACTCAATTATAAACATGAAACCCACCTTGAATTTCCTTGCTTAATACTTGCTCAAAGAGACCCCTCCCTTTGCTCCTCTTGCCTTCCTTGATTTCCTTTAACATAAGCCAAAAAAATTCCGTTCAATAGGAATTCCAATTGAAAACCCACAAGACACATTCACCCAAAATCGATTCTAGAATACTAAAACCCAAACACTTCTTAAGCTTTATAAACCAAAACTATTTCAAAAATCCAAAGATTAAAATCCAACTTACCTTGAATCTTCACCAAATGAAGAGTTTCTTGGCTCTAATGAAAACTCTTCTCTTCCTCTACCCTTTTTCTTCTTGAGCAACTTCAAAATCTCTCTTAAAAACTAAGAAAGATGGAATCCTAATTGATTTTCCTTCTTTTTCTCTCCTTTCTTTCTTCTTTCTCTCCTCTCATTCACGTTTTTGCTTCTTCCTTAAAAGCAAGCCAACACTTATTATTTCAATTATGCCCTTAATGATTGAGAAATGTCCAATTTGCCCTTCCTTCATAACCTTAAGATTTTAATGTTTAAGTGATCTTCCAAAAATTCCCCTCATGCAAACTTACCACCTTAACACTTTAATTCAATTAACCTATATCATATAATCTTACTCACATTAACATAATTAATCACTCCAAAAGTAATTAATTTGTCAAAACCTCATAATTAATTTAAATCATGCTTAACTCCTTCAAAAAATCCAGACCCTTTTCTAATCAGGTAATTGAAATAATTTGATAACACTTCCTTCTAGAAAAATGTTCCTCATTGTCTTAAGTTTCTAATAACACCAAAATTATTCAATTTTGTTCATAAATCTGAAAGTTATATCCTAAACATTTTTTGTACTGTTTTTATGCTGATAAAATATTCTATGCTCAATTTCCAGCTAAAAATTGGCATTAATAGAGACTGAATTACAACTATATTTTATCAGACAATTTGTATCCCTATGTCTATATTTTAATTTAAATTAAAAATCATATCATTTGGATAACTAGAGAAAAAGTTATGGCTAAAACACTGAAGCATACTCAGTGAATATGTTTTCAACTACATTTTCCAACTTTTAAGTTCCATCATTTCATATACAATATTTCCAGCTTCTAAGAAATGTTTGGGGTCCAAAAATTCTCTCCCCCCCCCCCCCCTAAAGAATTTTGTCCTCAAACTTCTTAC
>JANSVA010112046.1:12775-30645 GCA_025504915.1 Erythroxylum reticulatum
TAATACTTTGAAATCAGTATTTTACACAATATATGGAGAAGAAAATAAGGCAATGGAGTTGCCCTTATGCTTTCCTCAGTCTCCCAAGTAACTTCTTCACTCGAATAATTTTTTCCAAATGACCATAGTCAATAGACTCACTCAGTCTTTCCAATCATTTATTTAGTCTGTCATTTCTTAACTACTTCCTCAATATACATAAATATACTCACATTTTTTACTTATTACATCAATAACACCAATATTAGATCATATCGATATTTCTTAGTATATTCACATATCACACATTATGAATCTAAGACATCTTTGTTAGTAATACTAACTTATAAATCAATGGTCCAGCTCGTACTAACTTTATATGGACCAATTCAATTCAAGCTTAGTTTCTTCTTTATCCTAACCTAAGCACATCTTGAACTCAATCTAAATGCACCTTAGGAACATGATACTCTTAGATACAATTCATCCTTTGCCTCATAGTTCACATCTTTATAGTGTCATACCTTTGGTGTTGATCCACCAATTTCATTCATTTTTCTTAAGTCACTTAATTCCTAATACGGATCAATTTCACTTATTAGAAACATCTCCAATCAATTTTGATCTTCGACCATCTTTGGCCCTATTCATCCAAATAAAGAGGCCGACGACTCTTTTTGTCATATAACACGCACGGTATTTTAATGTTATCACTATGATAATAATTGTGATGCTTAAAGTCAAATAGGACTATACATTAATCTCATGTTCCTATGAACTCCAAATATAAGCTTTAAGCATATCTCTGATAGTTAAGACTGTCGGCAAATTCAAACATTCAGTTACTAAAGTCTACATTCTCAGACGCTAAATGTTGTTTCGGCGCATTCCTACTAGAATGTATATCATAGGATGTTATTTCCGCTTACCTAACAATCTCTTTGATTAATCATGTTTATCGGTACATATACTTCTTATTTCCATCACAAAGCATCATTTTCCAATTCAAATAGGAATTCAGATCTGTTTTCAATTCCTCAATAAGATTCACAATTTCTGAATCCTCAATTTGGGCTTTGTTAATCCTTTCATGTGAAATTAATCTTCAATTCTATAGCAAATAGTACTTTGATTTACCCCAAAAATTTAACTCCACATTCTATGCTCCTTTTTGCACTAGATCTGATAACCTCAACATCTGAATTCGTGCTTCACTGCTATTGGGATTTTTACTTAATGTATTAGATACAACACTAACTTTACTGGGAATTACTCATTTGTACAATCATTGTCTTTCAGTGTTTCTATCCGTTGTCTCAGTCCCGTATTCAATTCTCTCAACTTAATAATTACCTCAAACTTTTATAATCTGTACATTTATATATATATCCAAGATGTTTCTATACATTTAATGTCCCCAACTTTCAAGCAATCACTATTTCAGCAAGTTTCAATTCATGTATAAAATAATCAAACCATGAAGTTTCAATTGTTTCCATGCATATCAAATCACTTTATCATGCTGCATTGGATTTTATCCTAATCCCTTATACAACATCATTGTATAGTAGAAAATCTCCAAATTCAGACGATATAATTAATATTAGTATAATTCCTCAAAATCCTCTTTACTTTCATTACTCAAACAATTTACACATTTTTGCTCAAGTATTCAAACTATTCTTCTCAACTTTTTGAATACATTTAATTTATCATCAAACTTTTCTTGGATCGCTTTAACCTTGAATACCATAGTACTGTCGGGAAATTGTTAACTTTAATAGATATAACCCAAAACTCCTTGTGCCCGTGATTGGTTCTTGTAATTCTTTAAGTATCTGATTCCTCAATGAGGTAGTTTTATCTCACATCATTTTTAATTTTCCGATTGACTTCCTTTCTCGAATGATTTTCTTAATTCATTTGATTTCCACTAATTTCACATTGACTTATTCTACTTTCTGCTCATTCATACTAGTTTCTCCATACATTTCAATTTATTTTCAATCTTAACTTCTTGTGTTTGTAACACACTTATCAGGTCAAATTTGTAACTCCCGAAAATGTTTACACAAAATATAACGTGGACCTATATACTCCTCATATTAGTAATTAATGTCTTCTCAAATTTAAGAATCCACTCATATAGTTGGATACTTTACATCAAACAAAAGTACATACATTCTCAGTAGTTTATTCTACCTCTTTTGCTTGAGTCTCCACTAGAGATATGACTCCAATATTTACTTTTGAAGTATTATGTATTCATTTCCGACTTGTTCTTTCATTGAATATAAACTGTCTAATCTGCCTAACCTAATTCAATGGAGTTCTTCTCCAAAAGAAGATTTCTTGCTGCTATCATCTGTACTATTCATGTAATGTTTATCAATCAACTGTTATCATCATCGCATTATCAGCCATGCTTAATACCTCGAGAAGACCAATTTCTATCATTCTTATAAGGTCATAAGATTCTAATTACCAAAACTCAATGAAGTGGTAAACATAATTACTGTCTCATATGCTTAGGTGTGTATCATCAAAGTCATCCCATTTTGTCCACATATTTATCTCCAACAATTCACAAATTTATATCTTACACAATTGATACTTTGATCTCCATTGATCCTAGACAATATTCTTCTCTTTATCTTCAAATTCATTACTCATTGTAACATCATTAACAATCTTAATCTATCCCCGATTGATCATTATAAACACTTTTATATGTTACTCTAGCTCCCCTTAGACTTTAAACTATGGAAACTATGACTAACAAATATCCAATAAGTCATAGGTTGCTTCCTATATCATCTCCACACATATAATACATATGTTCTAAATATTCTCACTTGTTATGGTGATCCCATTATCAGATATGTGCTCACAATAACAATTCAACTTAACCTTTTGAACTTCTATATATGTCTCTATCTTTCATGTCATCTTCCAATCATCCTTTATTGCATCTTACATATGTATATTAGCCATCAATTCAAAATTATAAATGTATAATCATCATAAAATTTTGATCTCAAATCCACTAACACATTCTTATGGTGGATCGTAACCCTTGTCACATTAATCAAACAACCACTTTGGTTGCAATTTCATCTTCTTAAGATCATAACAACTTCTGTTTTCATTACATTTTACTTTTACACTTTAATCTCATCATTTCAACTTGTCTCCCTATTTTCCTCAAACAATCCATGATAATACATTCACATCTTTATCACATTCAGGGATATACAACACAGTACAATATTGGTGTCATATTTAATTTTACCAATACAAATGCATTGATTCATTATCTGTCATATTTAACCATGTACTATTTCTCATTTCTAATTCCCCATAACTTTCAAAATTTTCAACTTTTAAAAAGCATCATTCTTCTCATTAATTCTATTAGCTTGAACTCTTAATAAATGCCCATATGTGTGACTTATATACATGCGACTCAGACTAGGGATCAGTCGCTGCGGCGTGCTAGGAAATGTCAAAAAAGCATGTAACTTGATACATCTTTCCAAAAATGCCCATGTAAGATACTAAACCTAGGCTATCTGATACCAAACATGTTGGACTCCATTTTTGGAGCCCAACTATATATCCGAATATCATAAAACGTGAGCGTGCGTATTATCTTAAAGGGTTATTTCAAAGAACCCTCATTAGCTATCGTCCTACAAGATTGGTGTGCCCATACCAGTCAATCACCAAAATCACAATTTGATTTCTTAAACACAATTATAGTTCTAAGTCTCTAGTTTAATCTGAAGCAATAACCATCTCAATCGGAGCTCTATAGATGAAGTTATGCTTAAGAATCCAAAGTATGCTCATACTCTAGTCATGCTCTCTCTACCAACCCCTCACTATCTTTCCATAAATCTTTGTCAGATCAAAACAAAAATCTACCAATTTTCATAAAGATATATAAAAATTTGTTAGGAATATATTTCTTTAAGAATCACTTCATTTGGAGGTCGGATGATGAAGTTATGGCCAAACTACAACTTTTCAGAAGACAACTATGGGCTTTCCTAGCCACAATACAACATTTATCCAAAATCTCAAATTATAAAGGGGACTTGAACAATAATTTCTCAACATGCAACTACAGCCTTGTTTTACATAAATTACTCCAAAACAAAACAAAACATGCAAATCCGGATTGATGCCTTGACTCTCAGTCACTCGATCCCTTGCTCATCACCTGAAGATGGGACTGAAGGGGGTGAGCTTAAAGCTCGTGAGTAACAGGTTTATAACGAGAAATAAGCGAAAACTATTGAAATATTTATTTCCATTGAAAAATTCTCATTGGAATCCATGTAACACATATTTCCTAAATTCACAACTTATGAAGCAATTTATAAACATCATAAATCCTGAATTCATCAAACTTGTCACAAATCATAAACACATAAGCACATTAGAAATGATTTGGGTAAATCTATAAACATGACGAACTATACAGTTCCATATAATGGTCCTGTGTAGTCGTAAACTTGACGTACTATTACAATCTCATATAGTGGTTTTGCATAGACGTAAACTTGAGGAAGTCTATGAAGAAGCCCCGTGCCACTAGTGAGCAGGCAGGAGAAGTCTTTAACTTGGTCAACGTAACGTGACATTCTTGAATGGACTACACCAAATCCATATAACATGTAATTCATGCATTGAAAATCGTTTGCCCAAATGGCACATTCTTGGAAACTTGTTTTTCATGAACACGAACTATTTCATATGCATTTCCGAAACTTAATTTCATAAACATAAATTCATTTCAAAAATCATTTCCATATCATAATTCATCATCAAAATTCATACACCAAAACATTTAGCAATTCTACAATTCATTCAAAGCAATAAAAGCAACATTTATGAAGAATTGAAATCATTTTATTTTCTTGCTTTAAAAGGAAATATTCATAGCTCATTACTCAGTTATAAACATGAAACTCACTTTGAATTTCCTTGCTTAATACTTGCTCAAAGAGACCTCTTCCCTTACTCCTCTTGCCTTTCTTGATTTCCTTTAACATAAGCCAAAAAAATTCCATTCAATAGGAATTTCAATTGAAAACCCACAAGACAAATTTACCCAAAATCAATTCTAGAATACTTAAACCCAAACACTTCTTAAGCTTTATAAACCAAAACTCTTTCAAAAATCCAAAGATTAAAATCCAACTTACCTTGAATCTTCACCAAATGAAGAGTTTCTTAACTCTAATGAAACTCTTCTCTTCCTCTACCCTTTTTCTTCTTGAGTAACTTCAAAATCTCTATTGAAAACTAAGAAAGATGGAACCCTAATTGATTTTCCTTCTTTTTCTCTCCTTTCTCTCTTCTCTACGACTCTTTCTTCTTTCTCTCCTCTCATTCATGTTTTTGTTTCTTCCTTAAAAGCAAGCCAACCCTTATTATTTCAATTATGCCCTTAATGATTTAGAAATGTCCAATTTGGCCTTCATAACCTTAAGACTTTAATATTTAAGTGATCTTCCAAAAATGCCCCTCATGCAAACTTACCACCTTAACACTTTAATTCAATTAACCTATATAATATAATGTTACTCACATTAACATAATTAATCACTCCAAAAATAATTAATTTATCAAAACCTCATAATTCATTTAAATCATGCTTAACTCTTTCCAAAAATCTAGACCCTTTTCTAATCAGGTAATTGAAGGAATTTAATAACACTTCTTTCTAGAAAAATGTTCGTTATTCTCTTAAGTTTCTAATAACACTAAAATTATTTAATTTGGTTTAGAAATTTGAAAATTATATCCTAAACATTTTTTTGTATTGTTCTCATGTTGATACAATATTCTATGCTCAATTTGCAGCCAAAAAGTGACATTCATAAAGACTGAATTACAACTCTATTTTATCAGACAATTTTTATCCCTATGTCTCTATTTTACTCCAAATAAAAAATCATCTCATTTGGATGACTAGAGAAAAAGTTATAGCTAAAACACTGAAGCATACTCAGTGAACATGTTTCAACTACATTTTCCAGCTTTTAACTCCTAAAATTTAACATACAATATTTCTAACTTCCAAGAAATGTTTGGGGTCCAATAAACATTGTTATAAATTGATCATATCAAACCAAATAATCTTATTCGTATCTTAATATAAAAGCAAATAATCTAAATGCTAAATACTCAAACTTTTTCTCAACCATTAGAAATACAATTAGCTGCCATAGAGAAGAAGGGTCGTAAAGAATTGGATCATAAGGCATTCACAACACAAGCGATTCAGGCTATCATCATCATAGATCTAACATAATCCATGCCAAAGAAACACCCTAATCATTACTTATACAAAATTTGGTTCCTACAAAATTAAAATTTTCGTGGATTACAAGCAGAAATGAGATATAAAGCCCTGAGTAACAAAGGTTGATAACCTCACAAATTAGGAATTCAATCGTTTACACCTAATTAATAACAATAAACTCCAGTTCCAAATTAGAATGATGCAAGGAAAAATCTAAAGAAATTAGACATGAAAAGTAAACCCTGGAAGTAGAGAACAAAAATTGAAACGTTTAATTAAACCAAAAAGGATCGGATCAGAGTGGATCAAAAATCATATTAGATTAGATCCAAACAAAGCAAAAAGAACCCAAACAGAAAAAAATGAGACGAAGAGAAAACTTAGGACTGACAGAGGGGGAATCTGTTATATCCTTAAACTTTGGAGCATTTCTCAGTGACCTTCATAATATGCCTTAGGAGGAAGGTTAGTTGGATTACACGTATGAGGGAATCATGTAAAAACACTAAGGTAAAAATGGGCGAGTGGGATCAGACTTGGTGCAAATTTTGGTAAAGTCTCAACCCTTGTAGAGATTGACTTGACCTAGGCTAAGGATTTGATGGACTAATGACTTGGCTCATACTCAGATGAATGGACTACAACTAGCAGACTTATTATGGGAAGTATTGGATCAGGCCAGTGTGCTATGTGGTCTTTGGCAAGATCACACTACATCATCAATAGATAGAGATCACAGAAAAATCTTGGATGATGTGGCGACAACTAGGAGCTAGAGTTGTAGTAGGACTCAACATCTAAAGATAGTGGAGATCTTCGAGGATAAGGGTGCTAGTTTCCTATTTGAATGTAAACTATATCTTTATGTTATCTTATAGATTCTATCTTATCAGTTGGAGTCTTATTTGGATGGGGTGTCATCCAACTGGTCCATATGATGTAATTTGATAGAGATAGACGTGATCTTAGTCTTAGGTAGTTCAATTTAAGTGGAATTCTGAATGTAACTTGGCTTTCAAGTTAAAGTGCCTATATATAGCTCATTCGAACCTTGCTCTCCTTAATTCAGTCAAAGAGAGTACTTCTTGTATTTTTTTTAGGGAAAGTAATATAAAAGTTACTTTTACCATGTCTCTCTTGTTTTCTTGTTGCCTTTATTTTCTTATTACTTTCGTAGCATTATTTCTTCGAGTTTACAAGGTAAATAATTCAAGGGTAATTAAAGGTTGAAGTCTTGCTTAAGCAGACCTAAGTGATACTATCATGCAAAAGGTGTTGGCAATCAACTTTAGTAAAAGTTCAAGTCCCAAGGTGACCTTTGTATCAACTGGTATCAGAGAAAAATTTCGGCATGGCAATAGGCAACTTGACAGAACGAGTGACTAGGGTGGAGGCATTCATTGGGCCAATTCCTTAAGGGGAGGAAGAGGTCACATCTTACAATACTCGATTTGAGATGTTGGAGACACAAATCCAACAATTGCAATAACATATGGTGGATTTGTTAAAGGCACAAGAGGAGGTCCAGTTTGAGATCATTGTACTGAAGCGTGTCGTTGCAACGGTAGATGTCATTCGAGTTGAAAGATCCACACCACAATTTTCATCTGTGAAGGTACGTGAACCTAGGGTGTTCGAAGATGTGCGGGACGTTAAGATGTTGGAGAATTTCTTGTGGGATATAGAGCACTACTTTGTGGCCACTAGGGTATTCGATACTAAGAAGGTTAATATGACAATCATGTACTTGAATGGAGATGCCAAGCTCTAGTGGAGGACGAGGACCTCTGCAAAGATCAGTGCAAGGTAATACTCTCATGGAAACGTGGTTACAAATGAAGAAGGAGCTCAAAGATTAGTTACTTCCTATAAATACTTCTTGGTTCACGAGAGATGCCTTGAGGAAGCTCAAGCAGGATGGATCGATAAGAGACTATGTTAAATTATTTAGTTCTCTAATTCTAGATATCGAGAATATGTTAGACGAGGATAAGCTCTTTAATTTTCTATCCGAGTTACAATCGTGGGCTCAAATGGACTTATAGAGGCAAAATGTGAAGGAGACAGTTGGTACAATTGTAGTCACTGATGCCTTAGCGGATTTTCGAATGGAAAAAGAATTTAAGGCGAGCTCCTCAAATTTTTCCAAGAGAAAAGGCCATGCCTAACAGGAGAATACTGAGGGGAAGAAGAAGAAAGACTCCAAGAAGGAGATTTCAAGGGAAAGGGCAAGCAGAATGGTGGCTCTAAGAACTGGGAGACATCCTCAAAGAAGGGCAAGGCTGCTTATTTCTTGTGTGAGGGTTCACATTTTGCTAGAGAATGCCTGAGAAAGGAAAAGTTAAAAGCCTTAATTGCCAAAGAAGACGAAGAATCTTTGGAAGATGCAGCACTAAATTTGATCACTTTGTTTAATATGGTTAATAGTGAGCTAGTTCCCTTTAATAAACTAATGTACGTGGGTATATAGGTTAGGGAGAAAGATGTGACCGCAATGTTGGATGCGGGCACGACCCACAATTTTATAGAGGAAAAGATGGTTCAAAAGTTGGGCATAAAGGTGTCCAAATCCCTAATGAAGATTAAAACCCCTGTGAGGAAGGTACAAGCAATTGCAAGATGATATTGGGGGTGGATTTTCTCAAAGAAACAAAGGTGGTGTTATATCCGAGTTTGGGAGGTATGATGTTAATAAACGATCAAAATTCCTTCTACGTGAATTGTTGTAGGTTCGGTGGTGGAATGACAGATGCTAAAACTTCAGTAGGACATGTTTCGGCTATGAGCATCTAGATAGGGTTAAAGAAAGGCATAGAGCCCTATCTCACCACTATATGGGAAATCAACGGAGACCACGTGGTGGAAGTCCTTGATGCGGTTACAAGTTTGTTAAGGGAGTTTTGGGAGGTGATACCAAAAGAGTTGCCAAAAAATCTTCTCCCTCGTCGTAAGGTAGATCACAGGATCAAGTTGGTTCTTGGAGCGATCTCACCTGCACGTGCCCTATATAGGATGTCCCCGATGGAATTGGCAGAACTTTAGAAACAACTTGGTGAGTTATTAGAAACAGGGTTCATCTAAAGTCGCAGTATTGTTTCAGAAGAAACAAGACGTTACACTTCAGATGTGTGTGGACTATCGAGCATTGAACAAGGTAACGATCAAAAACAAGTATTCGGTACCTTTGATTCAGGATTTGATGGACAGGTAGTCAAGGGCTGAGGTATTCACTAATTTGAATCTTCAGAGTAGGTATCAACAAGCGTGGATAGCTAAGGGTGAAAAGCAAAAAACAACATGTCTAACTCTGTATGGATCCTACGAATTTTCAATTATGTCGTTTAGATTAACTAACACCCTATAACATTTTGCAACTATATGAATGATGTGTTGTACAACTTCTTGGATGAGTTTGTTGTGGTCTACTTAAACAACATCGTGGTTTATAGAACTAACATGGTAGAATATGTGGAACACTTGAGGCAGGTGTTTGAAAGACTAAAGCAGCACAAACTCTACTTGAAGATGGAGAAGTGCGAGTTTGCCCAGTTGGAGATCAGATTTTTGGGTCACGTAGTGAGAAAGGGTCAGGTCAGGATGGATCTGAGAAAGGTGAAAGTGGTAGTTGAGTGGCAATCTCCTATGACAGTACAAGAATTGCAGAGTTTTCTCAGCCTGGTGAACTACTATGGGCGATTTATTGTGGGATATTCTAAGAAAGCAATGTCATTGACAGACTTGCTGAAGAAGAAGCAAGAGTGGTGTTAATCGAGTGCATATGAGGAGGCATTTGAGAAACTTAAAGCCACTATCTCAACCGAACCTATGTTGAAGCTGCTCATGTTCGATCTTCCATTTGAGGTACATATTGATGCCTCAGACAAATCCATTAGCTGAGTCCTTGTACAGGAGGGTCATCTGGTAGCATTTGAGAGCCGAAAGCTTAATGGTGTAGAGCAACGTTACTTGACACACAAGAAGGAGATACTTGCAATGGTGCATTGCCTTAAGACATGAAGAGTATATTTGCTGGGAATCAGGTTCATTGTCAAAATGAATAATATTGCTAACATATTTTTTAGGACCCAAAAGAAATTGTCCGCAAAACAAGCCTGGTGGTAGGTGTTTCTTGCTAAGTATGACTTTGTATG
Organism: Erythroxylum reticulatum; assembly: GCA_025504915.1. Taxonomy (NCBI): domain Eukaryota; kingdom Viridiplantae; phylum Streptophyta; class Magnoliopsida; order Malpighiales; family Erythroxylaceae; genus Erythroxylum; species Erythroxylum reticulatum. The sequence goes on from JANSVA010112046.1 coordinate 23,222, forward strand.
GGAGCATAAACTGGGGAGGCACAATAACTTGGCATATGCCTTGAGTAGGAAGGAGGTATTTGTGACATTTTATTTAGTCATGAGGGTTGAGTCCAACCTGTTGGAGCAAATTAATGCGGCAGCTCCATTAGACACCATGTACTGTAAGTTGATTTCTCAAGTCAAGGAAGGTATTGTACGTAAGTTTTAGCTCAACGATAGTGGGATTTAAATGACTAAGAGTAGTCAAGTATATGTGCTAAGCTTTAGTGGATTACATAAACAGTTATTGAAGGAGATGCATAACTCACAGTGGGCTAGTCACCTAAGGGTCCAACGGATGCTAGCGCTTCTATCTCATTCCTATTTTTGGTCGAAGATGGAGAATGACGTGGAATGTTACATCAACAGGTGCCTCATTTGTCAGTTGAATAAGATGGAAAGAAAGAAGGAAGTAGGTTTGCTACAACCCTTATCCATCCCCGAGAGACCGTGGATGTCAGTTTTAATGGATTTCATTAGTGGGTTTCCAAGTATGTGATCTTCGTGCCAACTCCTGTGACTTGTCCCTCGAATGTTGCAACCAAGTTGTTCTACAAGAACGTGTTCAAGTATTTCGGAGTTCTAGCAGATATTATGAGCAACTGAGAGGATAGATTTATAGCCTGATTATGGACTTCCCTTTTTAATATGATGGGTTACGATTTGAAGTTTTCAATGGCAAATTACCCACAAACAGATGGCCAAACAGAAATAATCAAGATTTGTTTAATTGGTATCGCACAATTTTACTATAACTTGCATAGATCTTTGGCTATAGAGAAAAGTCCCTTTAAGATTGTGTTGGACAACAGCCTCTCACACCACTAGAGATTGCTCAACAAAAGACAGGTGGAAAATATCCAGCAGTGTGTAAGTTTGCGATGGAGAAGCAAGGATTGTTGGATGAGGTAAGGGACAGTCTTATAAAAGCTTCTCGACGGATGAAGAAGTGAGTGAATTGTAACAACCCAGATCACCCCTTCACAGATATTGTCCGCTTTAGGTTTTGCTTTTCCCAAGGCCTTCCCAAGAGGTCACCCATCTTAGTACTACTCTAGCCCAATCACATTTAACCTCGGAGTTTTGATAGGATATTCGGTTAGCCTTGCATAGTCGGATTAAGGATACTGTGAGTGTCCTTAGCCCGATTATGCGGCGGTTGTCATGGGCCTGATATAGTACCAGGTCGTGAAACGAATCGTCGGAGGAGATCATTAGAATTTGACATGGGAGATAAAGTTTTGTTGAAACTAACCCTATAGATTTAGAAGAAGATCTCGAGTAAGCAAGATCATAAGGGTTTAGTGTCAAAGTACGATAGGCCGTTTAAAGTGCTACACAAAGTGGGGAACGTGGCATACAAATTGAAATTGCTTGAGTGGTTAAAGGTATACCGTCCTTTTCATATTAGTTTTCTCAAGCCTTATTATAAGGATGCATCAGATCCGAATAGGAATCACGTGAAGTGAGTTATACCGGTTGTGAGGAAATAGTTCGGTGATCAAGTGGAGAAGATCCTAGATTATCGAACAATGGGTCAATATAAGAAGAACCAACAGACCGAGTTCTTGATTCAGTGGAAAAGAAAACCTATCGCGGAAGCTACATAGGAGAAGGATATGACCTTGTGGCAATTCGAGGACCAGGTGAACGCCTACCTTGAGACTAATTCAACAAGGGCATCAAATCCATCTAGTAGGGGTGGTTTGTTAGACCCTTAAACTTTGGAGCAATTCTCAACGACCTTCACGATATGCCTTAGGAGGAAGGTTAGCTGGATTACACATATGAGAGATGCATGCGAAAACACTAATGCAAACATAGGCAAGTAGGATCAGACTTGGTGCGAATTTTGATAGAGTCTCGGATCTTGTGGAGATTGACTCATCCTAGACTAAGGACTTAATGGACTAAGGACTTAGCCCATGCTCGAATGAATGGACCACGACTAGCAGACTTGTTATGGGAAGTATTGGATCTAGCCAGTATGCTATGTGGGCTTTGGCAAGATCACACTGCATCATCAGTCAATAGAGATCATGGAGAGATCTTGGATGATGTGGCAATAACTAGGAGCTAGAGTTGCTGTAGGACTCAACATCTAAAGATAGTGGAGATCTTCAAGGATAAGGGTGCCGGTTTCCTATTTGAATTTAAACTCTATCTTTCTATTATCTTGTAGATTATATCTTATCAGTTAGAGTCCTATTTGGATAGGGGTGTCATCCAATTGGTCCACGTGATGTAAACTGATAGAGATAGATATGATCTTAGCAGGATCTTAGACAGTTCAATTTAAGTGGGATTCTGAATGTAACTTGCCTTCTAAGTTAGAATGCCTATATATAGCTTATTCGAGCTTTACTGTCTTTAATTCAGTCAGAGATAATGTTCCTTATATTATTTTGAAGGAAAGTAATATAAAGGTTGGTTTTACTACATCTCTCTTGTTTTCTTGTTACCTTTATTTCATTATTGCTTCCATAGCATTGTTTCTTCGAGTGTGCGAGGTAAATACTTTGAGGGTCGTTGAAGACTAAAGTCTTGCTTAAACGGACCTAAATGAGACTACCATGCAAAGGGTGTTGGTGATCAACTTTGGTGAAAGTTCGAGTCCCAAGGTGACCTTTGTATCAAAATCCAACGCTTCTCTCTCCCGTTGTTCACCTTTCTTTTATAACCAAAAAACATAAAAATCTCCTAAAAAGCTTTTCCACACCTCACTTGCACATATATCTCATCCTAATATATATTCCCCTCTCTTTTTTGGTGCATACTAATAAAATATCTAATTTCTGACTTGACATTGGTGACATGGTTTCCTTCCTTTCCTCACACTCATCTTTCTTTCACTTGTACGACATACTTACTTAGCAATTATCCTAAATGATAGATGAATGTAAACTAGCCTATAATGACCTTAAGAACAGCATAATTAAAAGGAACAATGTTGCATTTATTTTTCATATTTAGCAACTATACTAAATGATATATCAATGTAAACTAGCCCACATTGACCATAAGAATAGCTTAATTAAAAGGAGCAATGTTGCTTTTCTGGAACATAGCCTCCCTTGGTAAATTCAACTTGAGGTTATCATTTCTATAAACAAGTAATTTGAATTAATGGCTTAATGCACTTCAATTTAGTCTACTATCATACAAAAGACTTTTAAATTATGAAATGTAAATTATATTTCAATCGCAAATAATAGTAATTATTATTAATAGTACTTTGAATTAAATCAATATTATTTTAATTACTTATTTTTATGAATGATGATAAGACAAATTCAATAATTGAAGATGAGGAAGGCGTTGATGACAATGATTGAGCATTGTAAGCACTTAGTTTTCAAAGTTTGAATAGGTTAAGAGTTTTGTTTAATATTTTGGAATAAGATTTTCATTACATTTAAACATTTATTTATTTTTACATAATTTCAAAGTTATTTTTAGCAAATATTTGTTTATATGTAAAATATTAATTTTTGATTACCAATATATGAAGTTTGAATATTTTATAAGCAAATGTTTATTTTTTTTTTGCAAATAATAATATTAAAGAAAAATCATGACAAGTGATTATTTTAATATGTTATTATATCAAGAAATAATTATCATTAATTTGTTATATTTATAATGATAATAACCTTTGTAATAAAAAGTTGATAATCAAACGATAACAAAATTTCTTGTCACAAAAATTACGAATAGTAGTGACTAAAGTGATAGTTTCATTTTTGTGACAATATTAAGTAGATACTAACTAATTGAATTTTTCTGATAAAAATTTTCATCACAAAAAGTAAAATATCTTGTGACAATAAATTGTTTCGTCATAATAAGAGAAAAATATTAGTGATCAAATCATGTTTTGTCACAACAAATAGAAACTATTAGTGACCAACATATGTTTTGCCACAATTACAATTCATTCCCGCCAAAATTACTTTGGCATCAAATTGCATGTGCTTTTAGTGACATAACTTAGTGATAAAAGAAAATTTGGCACTATTAATATATTAACAATGACAATTTAATTGTGAAATATACCAAATTGTCACAATTACCATTGTATTAGTGACAAAAAAAATAAATCATCACAGTTAATCCAAACAATAGTGCCAATCAATTCTTTTGCCACAAAAAACCTCATATTTGTGATGAAATGATAGTTAGTCATAAAAAATTGTCGCTAAATGTCTTAACTCTTGTAGTGTTACAGGATATTTATAATATCTTAATATTATTTGAGATAAGTTAAAAATACCATAACATAAAATTAGGGATAACATAACCTAAAATAGTGGATGTAATCACAAGTAATAAAATCCTATTATAAAAGTTGTTTAGCATAACGTTGTTGAGAGTTGGCATGTCTCCTCCTTGATTAAGTCACTAAAGGTGGTGTTATATTATAATTTCAAGGTATTTCATTGTCTTTGCCTTGACATAATCATTATATCTTAGATAGTACACTTAATTTTTTGGTGCTAGCTGTTAAGCCTTTCATGATAAGATTTTGTCAATTCGAATCTTCTTCCTTGAGCTTCTCAATTCTATGGAGCCAAGACTGGTCAACTGGAACCTTGTTGCCAAGGGTGATAATGGTATGATATATTGAAATTTTCTCCTGCACTTGTGAAGCAAAATGTTAATTATGCTTAACTTGCCTATAGTATTATAATGTGTGATTTTTTTAAATGATTTTCCTCTGATTAGCCCACCTCTGACCTCCCATGTTTACGTTCTTTTCCATTATAGATGAGCAAAAGAGGTTGAATGCTACCTACATAAGCAGTGTGGCACAGAAACTTAGTTGTTCCATATTCTTGCTACCTGAGGACATCATGGATATATATATGTATATACTAGGCGAGGTTAATTTGTTTTTAAAAAGTCAACGGAAGCTTTTTTTGCTACTTGGAACACGGCTACACTTGGTCAGATAGATCTTTAGTTGGACGTGTAGTAGCTTGTAGTTTGATATGTTACTATGATTTGGGTGACAAGTAAATCAGAAGATGATTCTTACACTTGCAGCGAGTATAATGTACTGGAGTTTGCAAAAGGCAGTATAAAAGGGAGAGAGGACCTGCTAGCGGTGAAGATGAAATCTCCTCTTTGAGTGGCGGTGAGCTCTTGAACTTGAATAATAATATTGAGGATATTGACTATTTCAGAGACTACAGTCTACCTACAGATGAATGGAATGGATGTAATACATACACGTCTTGTACTAATTCTTACATATTACATAAGTACAAGTAGCAGTAGTACTTAGTATGGTTTAGTTTTGTTTAACCATCACATGTATATGTGTAGTAAATAAGGGAGATAGAAAGATAAAGGAGAACACTTAAACAATATAAATAACTCACTTGATTTGGATTTCTTGTCCCATTTTGGAAATGAACTAGTACATGTTATTTATAGATACATAAGACACTTCTATAAAACAATACAACTCTTGGAAAACATAAGATAGTAAATGCAAGATAAATGCATAAGAAAAATATAACGAATCTCAAAATACATGAACCAAATAATGAATCAAGTCTAATTAAATGCTCCACTAATATAATTGCTTTTTTAACATCCTCCCTTAAACTTGATTCTTCTTGGTAATACCAATCCAAGCATGAAGCTTAACAAAACTTTCAAACGTCAATCCTTTGGTAAAAATATCGGCTACTTGACTATCATTTCTCACATATGAAAGCTCAACTTCTTTGTTCTCAACACACTCCTTTACGAAATGAAACTTTGTATCTGCGTGCTTACTTCAATTATGGAAGATAGGATTCTTCCCCAATGCTATAGTAGATTTATTATCCATAAAAAACAAAGGTAGCTCCCTCTTGAGTTTCATATAGCATCTTCAATAACCTTCTTAACCAAATTTTATTTGTGATACAAGAGTAGCTGCAACATATTCGACTTCACATGTAGATAAAGTCACAATAGGTTTTTTTTTTAGAACTCTAAGTAAAAGCAGTGTCACCCATGAAAAATATAAACCCATTTGTGTTCTTCCTATCATTAACATCACCTCCCCAATTAGTATCACTATAATCAACAAATTTAAAATTAAATGAAGGAGAATAGTTCAAACCAGAGTAAATAGTACATTTGATATTTCGCAAAATCCTTGTAGCCATTGCCATATGAGTACTAGTTGGAGCTTCTATAAAATGACTTATAACCCCCACTCCAAAGAGAATATCAGGTTTTGTATAAGTTAAATACCTCAAGTTTCCAGCAAGACTCCTAAAAAGAGTTGGATCTACCTTTTAACCTTCATCAAACTTTGACAATTTTGTTGCATAACTAATTGGGATATTATGGGCTTACAATTCTTCATCTTAAATTTCTCAAGAATCTTTCTTGCATAAGCCTCTTGAGAAATAAAGACACCACCATCATCTTGCTTCACTCAATACTAAGGAAATAAAACATAAGTCCAATCTCAGTCATTTCAAATTCTTTAGTCATTACCTTAAACTCTTTGAACATCTTTGAATTGTTACTTGTGAAGATCAAGACATCAACATATAAACATACAAGAAGAATGCTTCAATTTTCACCTCCTTTGATAGAAAGAGAATGTTCTTAGGGACATTTGATGAATCTATGGCTTTGGAAATACTTATCAATGTGGTTAGAACAAGCTATTGAAGTTTGTTTCAAGCCATATAATGCCTTATTTAACTTCAATACTTTATCTTCATGTCCTTTCACTAAGTACCCCAATGGTTATTGGATAAACACCTCTTCCTCAAAGTAGTCATTCAAGAATGCCGATTTGACATCCATTTGATAAATCTTCCATCTCTTTTATGCTTCTAAGGAAAAAATTAATCGAATGGTCTCTAGTCGAGCCACAAGAGCAAACACCTTATCATAATCTACTCAATGTTGTTGACTATAGCCTTTAGCGACAAGTTTTTCCTTGTACCTTTCTACTTCTCTTTGAACATTTCTTTTGACTTTATATACCTATTTCACACCAATTTCCTTTTGTCCCTTTCGAAAAGTAGAAAGCTCCCATGTTGCATTCTTTTGAATTGCTTGAATCTCTTCATCCATTGCACATTTCCATTTTATTTCTTGTATAGCTTCTTCAAAGTGCAACAGTGATAAAATAATTTTGTATTTTCTACCATCTCTGTAGACTCATAAAGATCTTGTACACTCCTTCTTCCTCTAGCACCCTTTAACAAACTTTGAGGAGGACTTTCATTTCTTCTAGGATTGGCTTATTGAGGAGGAGTATATGTTGGCCCCCAAATTTTTTTTTGATGAATAAGTATGATTTATATTAATTATGAGGTCTTTATGAAAGTTTGTGGAATTAATTATTATGTTGATGTTAGAAAGATTATATGATATAGGTTGAT
>JANSVA010112057.1:0-10169 GCA_025504915.1 Erythroxylum reticulatum
CAAATTTCAAAGTCATCAAAACCCATCACTTATTTCTCATCAATTCTCTTTAAGCATAAATACATCTTTAACACAATACATATACTAAGACACTCATTCAAGTTCATTTAATATTTCTAAATTCCACTCAAAGATCGGGGTCCAACAATTTCCATCTATGCAATCATTCAAACTCCTAGAGATTACTTTTATATAAATAATGAAAAGTAATGGAGATAGCGAGTCTCCTTGTCTTAGGCCTAACCTCCCTCCAAAAAATTTAGAGGGAGATCCGTTGATCAAAAGAGAATAAGAGGGAGAAGTTATACACTCTTTGAAATTTTGAGGAAAGACTATAGCTCCGAGAATATTAAGGAGGAAATCCCATTGGATCGAGTCATAGGCTTTTTGAAGGTCCACTTTAAAAGCACATCTCTTATGGTTGTTTGAAAGATGATTGTTCTTGAAAATCTCTTGTGCTAACAAGATGTTATCCCCTATTCAACAATTCTTAATGAAAGCACTTTAGTTAGGACTGACAATGTGAGGAAGAGTCTCTCTAACCATATTTGCTATGATTTTTGCAATCACCTTATAAATCATGTTGCAATAAGATATAGGCCTATAATCTAATACGGTGGAAGGATGGTTTTTTTTAGGAATAAGAGAAATAAAAGTGGAATTTAGCTATTTGAGAAGTTTACCATATTGGAAAAAATCTTGAATAGCACTAGTAACTTCCCTTCTTATAATATGCCAAGTATGTAAAAAGAAAAACCCATTAAACCCATCCGGCCCAGGGGCTTTATTCGGATTGAAAGAATTGAAAACCTCCCTAATCTCTTGGGCTGAAACTTCAACAATGACAGAGTCTAAGAGATTTTTAGGCAAGGAATGAGGGAAAAGATTTTCCACAAACTCTTGGGAAGGGAGAAGGTCCTTTTTATCCCCAATAGAACCCTAAAAGTATCCAAGGAATTGATCTTGAATCTCTTCAAGACCAACAATCTTATTACCATTTACCACTAATAAAGAGTGTATGATGTTTTTACTTCTGTTAGCTAGGATGGAGTTATGAAAGAATTTGGTGTTCCTATCCCCTTCTCTAAGCCATTTAATACGGGAGGACTGTTTAAAGAAAGATTCCTGGTCATCTAGAGCTCTAATTAAAGCATTTATGGCTTCAGATTCCTTAGTAATCATTTGAGGAGAATTAGGCAACAACCTCATTTGATCTTGGATATTATTAAGAGAAACTTGAAAACTCTCTTCTCTATCATTCACATCACCTATCTGATTAGAATTAACAATTTTGAGAGCTTTTTTAACCCACTTGAACTTGGACACTACACAAAACATAGGAGTGCCCTAGACTTCAGAGGACTAAGCATCTTATACTGTTTAAAGGAAATTAGGTTGAGAAGCTAGAAAATTGGAAAAATTGAAAGGAGAAAATCACTTCTGTAGGTTTGCTAAAGCCCTAATCACTACTGGAGAGTGGTCTGAGATGTTTGGGTTAAGAAAAACACCATAAGAATTAGGAAACCTAAAGCTCTAGGCTAAATTAATAAGGGCTCTATCTAACTTCCTAGTAGTAAAAAGATCTCCACATTGCTTGTTGTTCCAGGTAAAACTAGGACCACTAGAATTTAAATCAAACAAAGTATAGTCCTCCACACATTTCCTAAAATCACTCATTCCACTCATAGCCGAGGGACTTATAGGCTCTGCCTTATGAGGAAACAGGATAACATTAAAGTCCCCGGCTATAATCCAAGAAAGGTTACCAACTGTGAGATTGATATTTGACAACTTAAACCATAAATTCTTCCTATGATTGAGGTTATTAGACCCATAAACACAAGTCACAAGAAAGGAAAATGATCTGTTCATTAGGGTAACCTCTAAATGAATCAGTTGATCATTTGTGTTTAGAATAGAACACCTGAAATAATCTGGGATTGAAGCTAACATAATCCTAGCATTTGAAGCATGATCTACAGTACTATATGAAATCCATCTAGGAAACAAAAATGAGCAAACATTATTTAAAAAAGAAGGGGACCTAATCCTAGATTCAGTCAAACAAACAAAAGAAACTGACAAACTCTTAAGACAAGATTTTACAGCTAATTATTTTTTGAGGTTGTTAAGAGCCCTAACATTCCAAAAAACTAAATTCATAAAACAAAAACCAAAATGAAGGACTCCTACTTTTGTTTCCTCCTAGATTTTCTACTTTTCCTCACAGTAAAATCCCCCTCTACTGCTCCCATAATACCAGGACTCTGAGTATCAGTACTAGGAACCAATTCAGAAATTGAAGAGGAAGGATAGGTGCCTACTTGACTCACTGCAAGAGGGTTTAGGTCCTCAAGGTCTCTACTTGGGTCATCTTGCTTCTCTTGGTCCTTGCTTAGTTGAGTAGAACTACCAGAAGGGCCAGCTTCCTTACCATTATGTATTTCCATCCCAGGAATTTGATCAATCTGTTGAGATCCTTTACCCTGACTTTTGCTCAATTTGACTCTCAAAATATTTAAACTCCTTATCACTTTGAAGTGTCCTTTTAGAAGCTAACTCCTGCTCCCTTCTTTGCTGATTTAAACTATTTGTTCTAGTCTACTTCCCCTTCTCCAATTCCTGTTGTAATCCAATCTTAAACATTCTCCCTGTGGCTGCCTATTCCTTCTTCTGTGCATGATGATTAGGCCTCCATTCATACTTGATCTTTATTTCCTTAAAGATTATTTCCCCTTCTTTATTGTAAGTTGCTAGGTGGAAACAAGAAGGTCTATTCCTTTGTAATTCTAGCTCCACACATATTCTTGCATACATAATCTTAGACATCCTAGCAGTTTGATTATCCATGAGAAAGGGACAACCAACAGCACTTGCTATTCTACTCAACACTTATATGTTCCATTACTCTATAGGTATATTATGAAATCTAGCCCACACCGGGGCAAACCTAACTTCTTCTTGTTCCCTCGCATTCAGACACCACTTACGTAAAAATAAGGGTTTGCCTTGGATATGTCAAGGAACCTTCTCCATCACTAGATTCAATCTTATCTCTGAGTCAAATTTAAACAAAAAGTTGTTTGAACTCGTAAATAAAACTTCCTTAAGTCCAAACTCTAACCAGGATTTTGCTAATGCTCTCTGAACCACAGGAAAACTGCTTGTTTACCGATGAAGAATCCTATTAGGGCTAATTGGAGGTGAGCAGTACCTTTTTTCGCTAGCTCTGGTGGAAGAATGACATAGATCTGGTCCTCCTTAACCTCCATAGGGTAGTAGGTCAGAGCTTCAGCTGCTAAGGAATCCTCTATTCAATCAGCCACTACTGACTTCCACGATCTGGTATTCTCCGACATTTTCATCACAAGGGGATGTGAGATTGTTTTTAGTTTAGGCCCCTGCTGAATAGCTAATACGCCTACATTTATTAGGGTTTTGGTCGAGGATGTGTTTTGGGTACGATTGATGGAAGAGGTAGTTTTAGGAGGTGGAATTTTGGTCAGGGAAAGGTCGCTAATGTTTGGGTCTGTGTTTTGGATTCGATTAGGGTTGGGGGAAGAGGACTTGTGGGTACGTGAAAAAGCATGTAATGGGGTAAGAGGTGTTCGAGCTATGGTAGAAGAAGAAGAAGAAGAAGCCATGGAGAAGAGCAATTCCCACTAGTGATCTAGAAGTTATGGGCCTCCGCTTGTCACTCTCTCACTGCTTGCTTGTCGCTCATCGCTTATTTAGGCTTTAATTTGGGAGGTTTGACTTGACTTGGAGCTTGAATATGTTGCTACATCTTATAGTATATTTCCAACTTCAAATTTTGTATATGCCAAATTTTTGCAAAGAAAAGTTGCATCTAAGTTGAGAATTTGTACTTAATTTTTTATTATAGTATTATTGTTTGTGCAAGTGTTGTTATAAATTAGAAGGTTTTTGTATTATAATGTTTAACATTGATTCAATTTATGTAAAATTGTTATTGCAAGTTTGTTAACTTTTACATCATTTAAAATGTTAGGTTTGACTTAACATTAATTGACATCCTATCATATTTTAATCTTGGAACTCATATAAGTAATTTGATAGGATTTTAATAAATTACCTTCAAGAATCTAATTTTCAAATTACTTTACTTTATTCTTACATTATGTATACCTAGCATTTTGTTAGCAAGTTTACATTTATTTGTGAGTTGAGAGTATAGAGTGTGATTCCTAAACTTCCTCTAAGTAATTATATATTGTTGTAACAATTAATCTTAAATTTACAAATATTTGATCGTAAAAAAAAGGAAACATTGTGAGAGAATTAGATTTTATTTTAATTTTTTAGGTAGTGGTTAACTTAGATAAATCTTTACTTATTATTCATTTATTGCCTATATTTATTAGTATGCAAGAAATATTACAAGGATTAGAAGTTTGGAATTGATGCACGTATAACTACCTGGGTATGTGTATTTTCTTTCATGTTTATTTTGTGTAATAAATATTTATGAAATTATAATGAAGATAATAATTTAGAGTTGAATATATTTCTTTTTATAACTTTTCATCTATATATTTAAGAATGAGAACTAGTTTTGTTATTGTGTGTGTGTAATTGGAAGTAAAGAAAATTAGAAAAAGTCAATGTACTCAGTGCACAAAACTCCCCACTTTGTGGGGTTTAAGGAGGTCATCGATGTGCTCAGTCTTACCTTTATATTTTTTCAAAGAGGTTGCTTATATGATTCAAATCAAGGATGGAAAAAAAGAAGTATTTGACTGTTGCACTGGTGGGTGGCAATATGATTTATATACTATTGTTTAAAAAGTTATAATATTGCATGATTCCCAAGACCTAAGATAAGGAAAATATATCATGCCTATAGGCACTTATTTTATGGTAGGTAATGGCATAACTTGGTCTTCAGTATGATCTTTTTAGCTCCTTGGTCCATATTTCCTATCTTTTATATAAAAAATCTCTAAAGCAAAAGAACAAGAAAATTTATATGTTAATTTGACTACAATATTGGTTGACATTCATATATAGTTGTTTAGGTGATTTAAAGAGGGAGACTAATTGTTTTACTAATTTGAATATTGCTAAATAAAGTGATGATTATGATATTTACTTGTATTATGCCATTGAATTTTTAAAAAATGATTAAACATCTAGATCAAACATTATGGTAGGTTAATGTCTTTATATTATGTATATATTTGATAGATAATATTTGGTTCCTGAGATATATGACTTGTAATGGAAGCATTTAATGAAGATTTGAAAACAACTTTGTGATTAGGTGGTGTCAAGTCAATTGAACTCCTTATACTTTAAATTTTTTTCCTTCTATAACCTAAATGTAAATTCAAACATATATATGAGTACCATTCTATACTTGTTTACATTTAAAGATTATATTGGGGATTGGTCTTTTCCATATTGCATAATTTATAGATCTTATACCTGCTTTATGAATTTCAATTTAAATGTTAATTTGTAAGGTTCTTTCTTGAATTTAGATAAACAATGTTGGAGTCTTATTAGGTTTGGTAAACTTATGTCTCCTATATCTTTAAATTTACTCATAAGTCGAGCTTATTAAAATTTGTGCTTCTTGCCAAGAAAAATTGAATCCTAGGTCATACTCATAGTAAGCTAGTTAGTTTTAGATTAATGATATGTGATAAATTTAGGATATACATTATTATTGTTATGCATCTTAACCAATACAATGATTGTAACAAAATTACCATTCCAAACAAATCAAAATAAGTGATTGTGCTAAAGTAGTAAGAAATCAAAACTACTTTTTTAGATCGATTAATGCAATGGAATATACCAATATAATCTACCATACTTCTAAAGTAAGTTGGTAGGATAACTAAATCTCAAAAAGATATTAGTGATGAATTATTTAAGTACTTTAGAACACCCGGGGGCCACAAGCTAATTTTCCATCCTTACCTTGCCTTCTCAAAGACTTTATTAATCATTATTTCATTATGAATGAATTAAATAATAAAAGCAAACCTATGGCTAGTGATAAAGTGGAATTACTTTGTTTCAACTGAATCCTAGTATCCTGATTCAATCGGCTTAACACATTATTCCTTAAAAATACTTGGCTATAAATTAAGGATGTGATCATTAATGCAATCATTGAATTCTTTTCTAAAGTAAAAATACTGAAAGAAATTAACAGAACCTTTATAACCTTTATCCTAAAATGTAAAATCCTTCATTTATGTTGAATTATATACTAATATCATATTATGACACCTTGTCTAAGGTCATTTTAAAGATGTTATCTACAATGATGAAGTCAATGATGGGCACTGTTATAAATGGAGATCAGGGTGGTGTTATTTAAAACATATTGATAGTTGATAAAGTCCTTCTTGCCTAAGAACTTTTCAAATCCTATGGAAGGAAGAATCCCTTAGAAATTGTGAAATAAAAGTATAATTTCATAATGCTTTTGACTTCAGTGGGTGGAACTTTACCTGTCGCATGTTAGAGGCATTTGGATTTCCTATTGCATTCATCAAATGGATCCATCAATATGTTACAACTACTCTTTTGGTGTGCTAGTTAATGGAGTTCCCACAAGGCTATTCCAAGGTGGTAATAAGTTAATACAAGAGGATCCATTGTCCACTTACAATTTTGTTTTGTGTATAGAATCTCTATTGAGACTAATCAGCTTCTATATTAGTAATGTATAGGCTTTGAATATTATAGTAGGTACAGGAAATTGAAGCTCTTCAACTTGTGTTTTGTAAATGATCTTTTACTATTTTTCAATATTAAAGATAAAATTTTAAGCTTACTAATGTCTTCCCTCTAAATACATTTAAGGAAAATTTGTGGTTCTCCCTCAATAAGGACAAGAGTCACCTGATAATATCAAATGGCAAGCACTTATCCAAACGTCTTTCCTCCATTACTAGTCTAAAATGCAAAAATCCCCCTTTTACTTACTTGAGCCTATCTCTAATAAGAGATTACTATACAGAGAGTGCATCCACTTATTGGAGAGGATATAAAAGAGGATCTCCAATTGGTCAATAAAAACTATTTCATTCGCTATAAGATTACTCTTAATCAAGTTTGTTATTAACTCCTTGCATACCTACTAGTCTTTGCATATTTTCTCTAGAAAAGAGTGGTCACATACATTGAGAGGATGTTCAAAATTTTCCTTTAGGGTAGAATTGACAGCTCTCATACCATAAAGTTAATTAAGATGAAGTTTGTAAGAAATAAATCAATTGAGAGTTAGGATTACAATCTTTGAAGATTACCAATAAAGTGCTTTTAATTAAAATAATTTGGATAATTCTCTATAATAAAGAAGCATTATGAGTAAAGTAGATTTATATATAGTTTCTAAAAGGTAAAAGTTTTTAAGAAGTTTAAAGCAATTTCAGCACTTCATAGTTAATTAATTAGATCTTAAATTTAAGGAAACCTCTTTATACTAGCACCCAATGCAAGGTTGGAAATAGTAAGTTAGCTTCTTTATGATCTGATAACTAGCGCTCTTTTGGTCTCCTATGAAACTACCAATAGACGGGCTCATAAACTCATCAACACCCTATCTCTGCCAAAGTGAGCTTTAAAACTTGATTTCTTGATAAACTTTAGGGATCCTTATTTCTTGAGTCCTCGCAATCTATATATAAAAGACAAATATGTTTCAAAAAAGGCACCAATTAGGGAACTTAACTCTATTTTCTTTTAAAAAAAACTATTCATTCCCCAATTAATTAAGCACCTTGGACAAACATCAATTGGTAGAAGAAGCTAATTTCCAAAGTTTTCACATTTCTTTAGTTTTTTATTAAACAAACATAATCCACTGCTACTTCTTTTAGTGTGCTAGTCAATGATGAACCTATATTTTTATTCAAGGGGGTAAAGGACTTGGACAAATGGACCTACTATTCTCTTACCTTTTCATACTTTGCATGGAAGTCCTTACTAAACTATGTTTTTATAACATCTTTATAGGCAATAACTTTAAATTCCATAGCAAATGTGAGAAATAGAAAAGTATTAGCCTATGTTTTGCAGATGACCTAGTACTTTTTTTTAAGGCTCATACTAACTCTATAAACTTGCCAATGTTTGCTCTGAAAACCTTTCAGAAGCACTTTAGGGTGGGGATCAACAAGCACAAAAGCCATCTAATTCTCTTCTCTTTTTTATAGGTTAAAAGACTCTCAAAATTAACTGGACTAGAAGTAAGGCAAGCCACCTACACCTATCCAATATTGTCAATGTCCACTAGAAGATTGCATTTCTAGCAATGTATCCCTCTTTTAGAGAAGATACAAAAATCTAGATAAATAAATGCTGTCATATGGTGCATATTCCAACTAATAAAAACTATATTGAATTCTATGCATGTCTACTAAACCTCACACATTTTCCTTTCCAAAAAACTAATTAAAACACTAGAAAGGATTATAAGAAGATTTCTTTGGGGAACCAATATCAAGGGACAATCAAAAGTGAAGGTTAGGTGGAAGGAAGCATATATACAAATTAAAGAAGGGGTTTAGGAATTACCCTGATTAATATATTTAACAAAGTGTTATTGGGGAAGAGATTATGGAGAATCTTGATGGACAAAGACTACTTTCTGTATGAAATGGATGAATTACTACTTCTTGAAAAGAAAAAGGCTATAGGGACTGGTTTCTTAAGATGATGGATTCCTTTAACTAAAATATAAGTTGCAATGTCAGGAATGAAAAAATAACTTCATTCTAGTTGGACAATTAGGGGAGAACTAATCCCCTAGTAAGGAATCAAGTGGCATCTCAGGCCATAGTTAACATCCTTAGGGAAACTAAGCTTTGTAGATGGATAAAATAGGACTAGTGGGATCAATTTTTAAGGGGGATGGAACATTTACTCCCTCAATATTCCCTAAACCCTAACTAGGATGATAAATATAAGTGGAACAATTGCAACATCCCGTTCCAATATTAAGGGTTAGAACCCTAAAATTTGGTACATGTGAGCTCAAAAAGAGATTAAGAAAATGCATTTCAGGCTCATGCATACCGTTAGCATATACACATATGAATTTGAATTTTTGCACACATCAAAATGACTGTACATGCATTCATGAACATTCCGGCTATAATTGTTCTAAATGTGATTTCTATTAAGAATTGTAGTTTTTATGTGTTGAAAATTGATTTGGAAAGTGTATTTGTTGATTTAGAAAATTTGAAGTTTTAGGAAAATTTTCTGAAAATTGTTGGGTATTTTTGAACTAGGAAAATTGCCAGATGACAAAACTATTAATAAATGGTAGCAGAAATTACTATCCAATGGCAATGGAAATTTTGATAAGTGACTTTAGGATTTATTCACAAGTGCCATTAAAAATTGGGGGGCAATTGGAGTAGAAATCGAAATTGATTGGACTAGGAATTTATTTTAATGCTTTAGAAATTGATACAATTGATGCATGTTATAAGTCATTAATTTTATTAAAAGTCTCCTGCCCCCCTTTTTTGTTTGCTCTCTCATGATGCTTCTCTCTTAAAAAGCTATTGGAGCTTATTTTGGTTTCTTCTTCATCTTCTTAGCTTCTCTTCTTCCTCTTCTTCATGAGTTTTGATCCTTCTAAACTCCATTCACATAGAACCTAGCCCACTCATCTTCCACTTGCTACTCTTCCACCTTGCTCTCTCTTTCATTCCCACCAAAAACCTTAACTTTCCAACCCTCAAGATGGTGATGATCATGGGTTGTGTTTGAAGTTAGGTATTATGTTGATTTTCTTGAAGAGTTTAAAGATTTGGTATCTAAATCAAGTAAGTCATGTTTTAATTTTATCGGCAATGTTAAATGGAGCATTTATGATGATAGTTAGAGGTTAATGCATGAAATTGTGTTTTGTGTATGCATGTGTCGTGAATAATGAAGAGTTTGTAAATTTTTTGCTTATATATATATATATGCTTGATGAGTAAGGATTTATAGAGATGTTTTGGAGGTTGAATGATCATGACAAGTAGTTTTGTATATGCTAGAATGTTGGTGAAGAAATGAACATATATATATATATATATTGATGTTTTGTTCCATATAAATGCTAAATAATGGGTTAGGAGTTGTTTTATGGATGATTGATGTTGTATATGATGAGTAAGAAACTATGA
>JANSVA010112077.1:0-10169 GCA_025504915.1 Erythroxylum reticulatum
TTTTCAATTCTTTGAGGACCAATTTGTAATTTTATAAAGTTGAGGGCCTAATTATAATTTTCAAAAGCTAACAAATGAGAAGAAAATGAAAAATTATTGGTGACAATCAAATAATACAAGGGTAACCAAGCTAACAAGGATATATAACATAGATGCAGTGATCACTTTGCTTGCTTAGGTGGAATCATTAACAAGAAAAATTGATAAGCTAAATGGAGTGATGAGATTAGGTGAAGCATTATGTTGTAAGTTGTGAGGGGGAGGACATAACAATGATGACTATGAAGTTGACAATCCTTTTTCTAAGCCAACAGAATACAATAACTACTTGGGAACTACCAACAACCTTAGAACAATCCCTATAGAAATACATACAATTTATGGTGAAGATATCATCTAAACTTCTTAGGATAATTAACACCATCAAGAAAATAGTTCAAATGCACTACTAAGTAACCTATCTGGATTTCAACAAAGAACCTTATTTTAGTAAGAAGAGAAAGTAGCTTGGAATTTATCCATTGAGAAACTAGTTCATATGACTTCTAAATAGTTGATGGTAAAAAGATTAAACACTACCTAACACATGGATGACATCATGAGATTTACTTTATTTTAGTTTCTTTTCAAGTTTTAAATAAGGTTATTATTTATCGGAGAGCGAAGCCCTAGAAAACATCTTGCAAATTTCTTCGATAAAGAGAGAGATTGAGATTCACTTCAAGAATGCAAATCAAATCGTGAGGTTGAGATCTTAATTGGGAAAACATTTTCTTTGAATTCTTTAATTCTTTGGTTTGCTTTTATTATTTCAATGGTGATTTATGACTAGTTTTATTTGACATGTAGATTCAATGGAACCCTAGTTTTATCTTATATGAATTGATTTCATTATTTTTATAAAATTTCTATAATTATAAAATATTTGTGCTAATCTTAATGCTAATTAGATACAAGTAAAAGATTAAATTCGATCTTAATTTACATACAGATGTTCAAAATAACATGTTTGTAGATTTACCTAGGCATTGATATTGAGGATTGAATGGGGTATTAGAAATAAACCTACACAATAGTTCTAGTATTAAGGTAAACTTCTATTAAATTTCATAAAACTTAGTATTTTCTTAGATGAGTTAATTAGATAAGAATATCGATTAATTAATTAAGGGATACATGATTGTACATTGAAAGATGACAATTCATTAAATTATGAGATTTCATTTATCTAAATCATAAAATCTCTAAATAACCGAATCATAAGTGTTAAATGATGCTATGGAGAAGTTTATTCTAGATGTTATATTATAAGTGATCTCTTATAAATATCTTATTAATTATTTTTTCAATTGATATCTTGATCTAATTAGTTTAACTTGGGTTTAGGTTAAATCAAATCACACTCTTTGTTAATGACTATATAATAATATGAGGGTTACATTTAGTATTTTATCCTCATGGGATTTACAATCTATATATCACTACATTATTATAAAATAATAGGTTCACTTTCTTAGAGTTAACATATTATGGTATAGAAAACCAAAATCAAATTACTTAACAATTAAATATTGGAAAATTGAACCGAAGGTTTCTAGAAAGTATAGCTAGAGTTGGAGTTGTTTAGGAGATTCGACAAATTCAAGATGGAGATGCAAAATATAACAAAGTGCTACGAGTAAGAATAAATAGAAGTTATCATCAACATGTATACAAAATTTAAGAATGAATATGAGTTATCATCATCATGTACAAAAAAGGTATAATTATAATGTAATTAATCACTCATAAGTTAATATAAAATATGATACCTAAATAAGGTTGATCAGGCAAAGTGAACTTGTCCTTAAGAGGTTTGACATCATAAATAAACTCAAGGAAAAAGAAAAAATGGTTACGAACTGGATAAGCCCATACAAAGTGCGAAATGTTGTCAATATTGGGAAATTCAGAATTGAATGTTTAGATGGTTCTAAAGTCTTTAGGAAGAAATGGCCAACTTTTAAGACAACGCATATGTTAACTTTTTTATGAAAAAAGTCATATTATATTATGAAGTATTTTTTCCAAATCAAACTAATGATTAATAAGGCAAATGTACCTATCATTATTATAGTACGGTTTAGTAAATATAAGTATCGTTCCTACAAGGATTACAAGAATTAATAATAACTATCTTTTTATTATCTAATATAACACAATGAATGATTGATTTAAAATAATGATTAACTAAAATTAAATCAATAATATGAATTAATAAACCAAAACAATAAATAAAAATAAAGCAATCAATCGATAAACAAGATTTAGATGTAAAATCTCCTTAGAACCTTTTTATGCTTAAGTTTATCTTTATTCAATTATTAACCTTAGTTTCTTATACTGGCAGAAATTTCAAAGTTATAACTATATTCTTTCATAAGAAATACAAATCATATCCTTAAGTTGATTAATTAAAATCTCCTTCTAATCAAAATCGTTAAGACCACATTAAATTGTTTTAGGAATTTCTTTATTTGATTTAGCTATAAGCTATAAGATTTATATGGTTCTATCTCTAGGATTACATATAACTCTTATTATTCATGCTAAGATCTATTCATACATACAATTTCTTAATTCTTATGTTTGAAATCCAAAATTGAACCAAAATGCTATCAAATTAAAATTCAAAATAAAAGAAGTAATTATAAATAGTTCACAAGATAACTTGAGTCTTTCATTAAATCCAAGATGTAATCCAAACAATTAGTTCATTGTAAGATAAAGAAAACTAATAAAAAAAAGTAAAAATCTAAAATAAAATAAATCATTCTTATGAATCTTGAAATCTTGAAGTTCCTCTCTTGAATCCTGATAGAAATCCTTTTCTTTTACTTCAAATTTGATCCTTTTGGTCATAGGACACTTTTTTGGCCCTTTAATGAATCTTCCTTTCGTAATGGTCTCTTTAATGTTTTCATATTAAAGACCTAAAATTTAAGTAAAAAAATAAACCTAACAAATGTCCTACACGAATCTATATTAGACTTATATTGCTCTCCTTGTAGTAAAATCTCAAACTATAAAAAAATCATTGCTAACACAACCTTAACACGGATCTAGATAGGACTTGTGTTACCTTACATCTAACACAGATTGGACATAGTTTTGTGTTCTATAACATATTCTGAATTCGTCCTCTAAAATCATGCCAAGACTTGCTCTAGTTTATCTCTAATTTATTGGAATCAACTCTTCCTCATTGGGGAGATAAACAATGCCTGGAAATAAAATATAGGCGAAATTAAGTGTCAAATCTTATAAAAACTATCAAGACACAAGAAAAATGCACTCAGTTGGATAAACCAACTCTCCATTATTCATTTAATTGCAAAGTTTATCAATTTTCTGGGCATTTTGCTACTTACATGAAGGCATATGTCAACCTAATTCAATGTAATGCATGATTCAACCTAATACATAGTATGAACATACATGGGAAAGATGCTTCAATTTTCAAATACTTTCATACCCCTTATTAATAAAAAAGACAAACACTGACTTTAAATTAACATAGGAGTATTTAGAGGCTTGTTTGAAAGGTAACCTTACTTTTTTTATGGGAAGGTAAAATACTTTTAGGTAATCAATTAGGTCACCATTTCAAATGGCTAATAGAATTATTTTTAACTTAAATCTTTATACTTGGTTTAAAGCTAAAAATGTGAATTCAATTTATGTTTACTTACACACAATTTTTTGTGGGATATTAAAAATGCTTAAAAGAAATTCACTTTGAGCTAAATTGTATGCCCAAATTATACAAAAGTATCATAGTGCAAATCAAGTATCCATTTTTAATTAAGAAAAATAAATTAAAATTAACTTAATCATCAATGTTCATAATTGTTTGTCTAAACAGATCAAATCACAATAATAAGAAAAGTGAAAATCAATTATCTCAATCAATGTTCTTTTGAACCTAAAAATCTTCCTAAAGTGTTCCTTATTAAGCTAATTATAACGAAATTGATAAGCATAACAATATATCCTATAATAATTGATTCCCTCCCCCACACTTGAATTATACATTATTCTTAATATACACAATATACAAGAACAATAAAAATTAAGAAAATAAAGGAAAAAAGGAGTTAGAATAACTAATACTCCTCTAACAATAGAAGGTCATAAGGCTTGTCAAATTTCATTAAGAAACATTAATCTTTAATCAATGTGGCTCCTTAGCTACCAACTTATGCTTTGGAGACATGTAAGGGTGTTTTATAACATAAGGTAAACACAAATCCATGTTGGATACCATATTACCTATATAGACTATAAAGCTCAATCAAATTCATCCTGAGTAAAATAATCACAATCCAAAGTGAATGACCATCAAAACTCATTAAAATCTATGACTTTAAAGCTCCTATTAACTTAAAACACATAAAATAAGCATGAAAATTATCCCAAAATATGCTAAAAATTGTTCCTAAAGATCTTTAAAGCTATTAAACTGAAGAAAGAACACTTAAATCATTAGGTTGCCTCCCAACAAGTGCTTATTTATAAATCTTTTAATTGAACTTCTTACTCATCTCCTAATCATAGGCTCATCATTAGCTTCCAAATATGCCACTTGATCCATTAAAAGAGGGTTATCCATCTCATTTCTTCTCCTTGCATGATACAAGTATCCAATAAATCATATATGACTATTTTTTCCATAGCATGAGAAATTTCAGTATTAATCACATCTATATAGAATGAAGTGGCATCTTTATTAAAAGGATGTCTTACGACTTTCAATATCTTAGAAGCTACTTCCTCATCATCTATCCTTAGGATTAATTAGACATATCTATAATAACTTTAGTAGTAGCTAGGAAAAGTTGTTTTAAGATTAAGGGAATATATCCATCATCCTCCATATCTACAATCATAAAATCAATAGGAAAGATAAATTTACCAACCTTAACCAAAACATCCTCTATAATGCCCCTAAGGTACTTAATTTTCATATATAATAATTGAATGCTCATTTTAGTTAACTTAGGTTTAACCGATATTAATTTCTTAAACAGGCCATATGACATGAAGTTAATACTAGCTCTAAGTTCATTAATATTCTTCCAATTAACAAACTAATAATATTATAAGGAATAGTAAAACTCTTTGGACCTTTTATTTTCTAGAGTAACTTGTTTCCAAGATAATGGAGCACTCCTCATTTAAAGTAATTGTCGATAACTCCTTGAGTCTATTCTTATTAAAAAGGAGATATTTAAAGAAATTGGCATATTTTGGCATCTTCAAAAGAGCTTAAAAAAAAGGAATGTTAATATGTAATTGTTTAAAAAGCTTTAACAACTTACCAAATTGGTCTTCCTTTCTATCTTTCACAAGTCTGCTCAGATATGAAAATTTTGTTTTATACACTTTGACAATTTTCTTCTTCAACTCCTCCTCCTTATCCTTCTTTTCTTATACAATAACCATTTCCTTCTTTTTTTTTTTCAACTTTAAGCTCGTTTCCACTCTTTAAAGTTACCATTTTCATTTGGTCCCTTAGGTTTGGCTCAGTGTTTCTTAGATCGGTGTTGTTAGGCAAAGTATCTTACTTCCTTTCTATGACAAACTTAACAACCTGTCTAATATGCCTTTCCAAGTTATAAATGAACTATTTTTTTATTTCAAGAGATGCTCCAGTATTATGGAAGTGAGCCTTGAATGTAGTGATAAATTTTTTCGTGATTTCCTCAATACTTGGCTTCCTTTCTTATTACTATTGTTGCTAAAATCTGGATGAAGGCCCTTGCCTTTGCTATCCTTGATTATTTCATGGAAAGTTAACATGGTTTCTTTCCCTAGGTTATAAATAGTACTTTATATGGATTATCTGAGGCTAATTCCCCATAAAATTAATTGCTTAGTTAGTTATCTCATATTGTTAGACGCTTTACATTTATAATTAGGGTTTTTATCATTGTAAATGTCACAACATATCACCTGGTTGAGTTGACAAACTTATACTATCAATCTGCATGTTCTAAACTTTCAACCTCTCCTATAATTTTTTCAACATATCATTAATTTACATACCACCTGATTTTTTCTTTGGACTTAAGTTTCTTCACTGATAATAACTCTTAGCTATGTTTTTAAAAAGCTATTATAATTCATCAAGTGTTTTAAGTTAGTAGCCTTACCTGAAGATGCATCAGTCAATTGTTAGGATGGATAACTGAATTTGCTATGAAATGTTTGTATTTACAACCCCAAATCAAATCCACAGTGTGGACACTTTCTTAATAAATCCTTTTGTCTTTCGTAAGTATCATTCAATCTCTCACTCTTTAATTGTTGAAAATAAAAGATGTTTGATTGTGATGATGTGAATCATATCAAAACTATAATAAAGATCATTAGGCTAGTACACCTATCATTTTTATAGTATAACTTAGGTAAATAGGAGTTTCGATCCTACGAGTACTACAATTATTAGTACTAACTATACTTCAATTATCTAATATAAGAAAATAAATGATTAAACTAAATAAAAGGATTAACTATACTAATTCAAAGTACCAACTAAAGGAGCAAGATTGAAGTAATCAATAGATAAACAAGATCTAGATAAATCCCCTTATAACCTTTCTATACTTAGATTTATCTTGATTTAATAATTAAAATTTAATTCCTTAGATAGGTCGGAATGTTAAAGTTAAAACTATATTCTTTCTTAAGACGTACAACCTCTATCCTTAAGTTGATTGATTGGAATCTCTTTCTAATCAAAACCTTTAAGAACACATCGATTTATTATATAAATTTTTTTATTAGATTTGTCTCTAACCAAAAAAAATTATATGGTTCTATCTCTAAGATTCCATTCCACTCTCAATTTGTTCATACCTATAATTTTTCAATCGCCATATATGAAATCAAAATTGAATAAAAAAGCTAGCATATTTCAATCAAATCACAATAAGTAATCATAAATAATTCACAATAAAACTTGGGTCTTTCATTAAATCAAGAAATCATTCTTAATCTAAAAAAATTAAATGATTCATCCCATATATATATATATATATCCCAATTTAGTTCATAGTCAAACAAAAAAAACAATAATAAACTATAAGAACACAAAAAAGTTCTCACTTTCATGGATCATGAATATTAATGCTTTTGATTAAATCTTAAAGGAACTTCTTTCTTTGCTCTATTATTGCTTCATTCTTGTGTTAAGATACTCTAGTATGACCCTCTGTAACTACTCTCTAGTCCTCTTAGATGGCTTTTTGTGATTGATATTTGGTCTTCCTAAATGACTCTCTTCTTTCCTCCATGTCTCTTTTTTTATTTTAAGAAATCCCTAAAATTTTAACCAACATGGGTTAACTGAGCAAAATCCTAATTTCTATAAAATTACCAATAATATGGGTTATTAATATCATTTCGTGTTGCACCTGTGTTTATTTAGTCGCTTCTCTGCTATGCATTTGAGGGTTTACGTAGTGAACATAGGTCTAAAAGCCATTAAAACATGTGTTACTTCATATGGCAAGTTGTTGAAGAATTTGAATGCCCTAATAACTTATATAGGGCTAGACATGGGTTCGTGTTTGACCATTGTTTTGAATATGAGATTATATTCAACTAATATTCAGCTAAGTTCACTATGAAACTTTTCTAACTTGATCCTAATTTCCTTGAATTCATTCTTTCTTTATTAAAAGGCAAAAACAATGTCTGTAAAAAAATATAAGCTACATTAAGTGCTAAATCCTAGATGAATAATTCAAATAAAAACTAAATGCTCTCAAAATTATATTAAAAAACATAATCTAATTAGCACTTATCAATGTCATTCTTGAGTTTTTTTGTTCAAGCTAAAGAAAAGTACCTAGATAAATTTTTTTCAATAAGACCATTTTAGGTGGTAATTGATCTAAGAGGTAAAGATTTCAACAATGATATAAATATGTCCTTTAAGGTAAAAGGGAACAAACTCAACTAAATAACATCTTACAAAGCTCCATTAATCAAAAAAGTATTATAGATCTCCAAAAAGTTAGCAATATGTTCTTTTAGATCCTCATCTAAAAAACCATCGAATTGCTCAAGTTGTTGAACTATTTGAATCATGTTAGGCATGATATGAAAAAATTTGCCCTCCATTTGCCTTGGTTATGCTAGATTTTATCCTTGTAAGTGATGATCTAATGTGATCCCCATAGTACATTATCCTCTTTATCTTGTGATTGTATACGGTGCTATAACTTCAGAACTTCTATGTTTCCCTCATTTAAATTTAAAGTAAGGTCATTTCAATGTTTGGATATGGCTTAAGCAGTAGTTTGTGACTACATTTGGTCAAAAATAAAAGTAGATAAATTCTAAAATTCAATAAACAAACAGAAAATGAAGAACAAGTTTAAAATAAGTAATAGAGACTTCAATATAAATTAAAAAGAATAGTTTGTTAATATGCATCAGTCCAAGATACAAAGTCACATATAACTTATAAAATAACAAAAACATAAATATTAGTCTTTTTTCGAATTTTGAAATGTTTATGAATTAATATATAAACTCACTTTTGTTCTTAATAGTAAATCTTCCGAATAAGAGTCTTAACTAACACAAAGAAGACGTCAGGCAAAATTTTTTACAATAAAAACATTCAATCTTTTTACTAAGACTATATACCTATAAGACACCTAAAATTTGAATGATCATTAATCAGTTGTATAATATTAACATCGTAAAAGCTAAAATTGGAATATTTATATTTGTATTAATCCATTGATAAAACAAAGAAGGCAATACTCACATATATTAATGCATTAATAAAAATGTTGACCAATATTAGGCTTAGCATTTGATATTTCTAGCTTCATGTTATTATTGAAAAATTAGTAAGGATCATTATACCATATCATGTACTTTATATAACAATAACAAAATACTAATCTCTTTTTATCATTGAACATAATGCATTCTCTTAGCAAACTTGAGAATATATAAAAGCTATGTATATTTTATTTCCAGCCATATATTTCTATAATATACAAGATGGTTAAACCTAAAAGTAGTTCAATTGTCCAAATGAATATTGTTTGACTATGTAGTAATAAACAAAACATGGGTTTGATATTAATATCCTTTATGTTCACAATATTCATAAAAATATTGATTCACATATTTAAAAATAATTATCAAGGAAACTAATTAAATATGATACTTAGGAACCAATGTTGTATATAGCTGTTTTGTTCCACCAAATATGGTAAAAAATTTCTTCCCTTACTTCGCTTGGCCTATATCTATTCGTAAGGTTAGCTAGAAAGCATCCTAATATCTCAGTACAGAGTATACCAAAACTAAGCATAAATGACTAATATATTGTTTATTTGAACCTTTTTAAGTAGAAGATTAGTGAGTCAACAATGCATGTGCATTATATGACTTTCATCTATTAATCAATGATAATCTTGTTGTGTCTATCTAGATATAGGAATGTGCAAATCAGAGTGATTTACTTGTTGGAATGTGGTAAATTGTTTAACCTATAGCTTCACCTACTAAGGCTCTACAGAACTAATCATGGTGTTACCTAGGCTTCAGCTATTGATGATCGTACAATTAAGATATAGGGTCTAAATAACATGAAAATGAATTTGACCGAGCAAAACAATGACATTAGACATCACTACAAAAGTTGAAAATTTCAATTTATTTGAAGTTTCCCTCACAAACGGAGAAATCTTTAAAGAAATCAAGTTTAAATAAAAAATATGGAGAAATCCAAGACATCAAAGCTTACATTACTAAAAATTTATGGTGGAGCAAGGATAAGTAACCATGATAGAGTAAAGAGGTGTAACCATGGCAGAGCAGAAGTGACCACGATATAGGCAATGTTATTAATATTATACCAGTGTTGATATTGAATTTATTTCTAATACAGTACTATACTAGTATCGGTCAATCTCGAATACTATTTTGAGTAATTTTTAAATTTATAAATAGTCCTTAAATTTTATTAAAATTACAAAATAGTCCATCAATATATTATAGTGTATAATTTATAATTTTACATCAACCATGTCTTCAAAAAATCATATAATAAAAATTTGAATTAACAAAAATCTATTAATTTTTATTAATATTACTTT
>JANSVA010112116.1:0-10167 GCA_025504915.1 Erythroxylum reticulatum
ATTATAGTCTATTCCTTCTTGTTGATTATAGCCTTGAGCTACTAATCTAGCTTTGTTACGGTTTACTCTTCCTGATTTGTCTAGTTTATTTTTTAATACCCATCTGGTTCCTATGATAGACTTATTGGATGGTTTGGGAACTAGAGACCAAAATTTATTTCTTATAAATTGATTTAACTCCTCTAGCATGGCTAAAATCGAAGCTTCATCTTGAAGAGCTTCACAAATTTTCTTTGCTTATAATTCAAAAACAAAAGCCACATTTGCCTCTCTTGTAAATTTAGATCTAGTTCTCAGTCCTTCTGATCTTTCTCTTATAATTAGGTTTTCTGAGTGAGAAGATTTATACTTCCAGTCTTTTCTTAGACAAAAGTTTTCAGAGATATCTTCTACCTTATCAGGTGGATCGTTTGGTGGTGACATGTCTAGATTATTAACTAAAGGAGCAGATAGAGTTTCATCATCAGAATTGTCTCTTCTATCTAGATGATAATGATCATCAATTTTACATGCATGGACTCTTCAACAGATTTAGAAATAAGATTATAAACTCTATAAGTTTTAGAAGTAATCGAATATATTTGGATTTTTTCTTTTGTATTCAATATAGTACATTTGCAACCAAAAGGATGGAAGTAAGATATATTTGGATTTTTTCCTTTCCATAACTCATATGGAGTTTTATTTAAAATAGGTAACAAAAATACTCTATTTTGAATATAACAAGTTGTATTTTCAGATTCTGCCCAGAAATACTTAGGAAGATTCATTTCATATAGTATAGTCCTTGCCATTTCCTTAGTCGTCCTGTTCTTTCTTTCTACAACTCCATTCTGTTGAGGAGTTCTAAGAGTAGAGAAATTATGGAAAATTCCATTCTCTTCACAAAATATTTTGTATTTTTCATTTTCAAATTCTATACCATGAACCTTATCATATTCACTTCTTCTTAGAGAACACTTTAAAAAGAACTTGGCCTTCAAGTTTTACTGAAATTGACCTTTCTGATCAGCTGACCATTTGTCACGAGAAATGCTATTGCCTTCGTCGTCTATTGGTGTGTATGGACCATTCTCAATGATATCCCAAAGATCAATATTTGTGGATTCTATAAAGAGTCGTATCTTATCCTTCCAATAATGATAATCTTCACCATTAAATATAGGAGGTCTTGTGACCGAGGCACCTTCTTCTATAAAAACATATGATTCATCCATGGATGTTTGTCCTCACTTTGTAACAGTGTTTCTTGGAAACCTTTCCTTGATACCAATTGAATTAAATCACTTGTTAATATAGTGTAGAATACATAAGAAGAAGGGTGGTTGAATTGTGTAAAATCTTCAGAGATATTAATCTTTAGAAATTTCTTGAATTTCTTTACAAATTCAGATGATCGCAAAAATTATTAGTTGTTCTTCTAACAACAAGAAAAATAAAGAGATAAGGGTTATAGAATAGACACCATGATTTTATACTGGTTCACCCTTAACCTTGGGCTACGTCTAGTTCTTAGAGTTTTTCTGAGATTTCATTATACTCTTCAACGTGATAAGTATTCTTTCTACACTTGCAGAGCCTCTTCAAGTCTCTCTCACAAAGTATTCTTTATCTACTTTCTTAGCCTCTCTAGGCTTTAGCCTTTCTTTAGAAAGATATTGTTTGAGCTTTACGTTATAGATGTATTCACTCTCTTTCTTTTACACGTGAGTATAGAGTTTCTCTAAGTATTGTACAATCAGATTTTCTCTCTTGTATTGTTTTTTTTTTGTAAAATGTTGTTTAGTTTACGACTATAACTAGTATTTATAACCTAAGTCTTCAACTGCCTTCTTGAGAAAACTGCTTCTTAAATCTTATAGAAACTATTATTAGTTGAGTCCTGTAACTAACTCTAACTAGCTATCTGATTGACGTTATAGAATAGTTTTCATTTTCATCATCTGGTACTATGCTTTGTCTGGTGTTGCACTTTCATCTAGTGTCACGCTTTCGTCTGGTCTATTTAAGATGCTTTGTCATATAAGTAAGTATCATCTTTAGTTAACCATTTATCTTCTTGTATTAACCATATATCTTCTTATGTTAACCATCTTGAGTTTTAAGTATCGTCTTAGGTTGATGATTTATGTCACTTATATTTTTCTACACACTTAACAAACTCATCAAAATAGTTCATATAGTTCTATGTCACAGGGAAGGTCATGGCAATTCTTTTTGGCATGGAAGCACCACCTCCCCTCTTAAACTGTTCTCTTCTCTTTCTCTTTTTGTTCACAACACTCTTTATGTTCTCAATGTTTTCAATCCTCAATGCCTCTTCAACCAGTTGTTAAAAGTTATTGAAGTTCTGCACCACTACTTTTTCTCTAATGGCTAGAAACAGTCTTGATTCAAATCGACGGCACTTAGTTGCCTCACTCAGCATCATCTCAGCTGCATAACGGGATAGTTGTGTAAACCGACGCTCATACTTACTAACCGTCACCTCCCTCTAGGTGAGACTCAGAAATTCCCTTTGCTTCTGCTGAATGTACACCTCAGATAGACACTTCTTCTTATAAGCAACGAGGAAGTGCTTCCATACCAACACTGGCGGTTACAATTCACGTCCCAGTACACATTTCCACCAGTGCAAAGCATCTCCTTAAAGCAGATTTGCAGCATATACAACCTTCTCATCATCTTCACAATCCATCTGCTCCAGCACCCTCTCTGTCTTTCTCAAGTAAGTCTCAGCTTCTTCTGGATCAGTGGTCCCATAGAAGTCCACTACTCTATACTTCCTTAGCCTATGAAACTCTTTCCCCTTCTTAACTGGGGACAGAGTAGAAGCCTGCGACATCTAGCCTATAGCCTAGACAAAGGCCTGAGTGAATGCCTAAAATATCTCAGATCCAAAGTAGGCACTTGCTCTGATGGAATAGGCGACTCCTGCTTCTATGATCGGGATGGCCCACTACATACCCTACAAAGCCTCATCATTTCCTGGGGCTACTAACTCATCAGTACTCTCCTCTCTTAGTGGAGATTCAGGTTAAACAGACCCTTACAAAACTCCTTGTTTCCTTTTACGAGGTGGCATCTTACTTCTTCAATGAAAACATTAATGATTAGTTTACATTTCATTTTAATCTTAGTTCTTACATGTATTCATGATATGCATGTCACTTAATGAAATCAATAATTTCACAATGCAACAAATAATCACATAGAACAAAAATTCATCCTAATATGCATTCTAAGCTTAGGAAAAGCCTAAGCACTAATACTAAAAAATGTTGGACCCCACTTCCGGAGCTAAACATTCAGAGTCATAAGACATGAGGAAACTCATTTCTTCAACTCATATATTTACTTTTATTCATTCAAACTTTTTCAAATTAAAACCAAAAGCTATAAATTCTTATGGAGAGATATAGGAATGTGTTAGGAAACTATTGCTTCAAAAAATCAAGTCATTTGGAGGTTGGACGGAGAAGTTATGGCCAAAAGAATCAAACATGATTTTGCCTTAAATCACATTGTTCCTATTTCGGAAAAATTGGCATCACTTTCACTAGAGATATCGGATTAAGGTCGTCTTTAGACAGTTTCGAAGAGGACTTCGAGATCTACAGCTTTCATAAGGTACTTGAAGAGAGAGGGTCAAAAGCTTGAATTTCCAAATGCATATATGGATCAGACGAAGTGATTCAGTCTCAAATGAATCAGACGAAGGGATTCATTCTAAGACTGAATTAGATGAAGAGAGTCAGTCTAAGACTGAATCAGATGAAGGTATTGATTCAAAGCTAAATCAAATGAAGGGACTCAGTCTAAGACTAAATCAGATGAAAGGAGCCAGTCTAAGACTGAATCAGACAAAGGGATTTAGTCTAAGGCTCAATTAGATGAAAGGAGTCAGTCTAAGACTGATCAGACGAAGAAATTCAGTCTAAGGCTGAATCAGACGAAAGGACTCAATCTGAGACTCAATCAAACGAAGGGAGTCAGTTTGAGACTGAATAAGATGAAGGGATTCAATTTGAGGCTGAATCAAACGAAAAGAGTCAGTCTCAAACTGAATCAAACCAAGGGATTCAGTCTAAGACTGAATCAGATGATAGGACTCAATCTAAGACTGAATCAGACGAAAGGACTCAGTTTAATACTGGATCAGATGAAAGGAGTCAGTCTAAGACTGAATCAGATGAAGAAATTCAGTCTAAGGCTACATCAAACGAAGGGACTCAGTCTAAGACTCAATCAAATGAAGGGAGTCAGTCTGAGACTGAATCAGATGAAGGGATTCAATTTGAGGCTGAATCAAACGAAGGGAGTCAGTCTCAAACTGAATCAAACCAAGGGATTCAATCTAAGAATGAATCAGATGATAGGACTCAATCTAAGACTGAATCAGAAGAAGGGACTCAGTTTAATACTGGATCAGACGAAGGGATTCAGTTAAAGCTGAATCAGACGAAGGGACTTGTACGGGGGCTTCCTCACATCACCAAAAGTTCTAAATCACTTCATTTACTATGGTTGTTTTGTATATACATCCTCTGTGACATCCTAACTTGTAATGTTCATAGTTCTCGACTCCTATATCCAAAAATTGTACACTTTATACCGTTAGGAAGCTAAAACGATAAATTATAACTTTCTAGAGACATCATTGTCTAATTTAGCATAGGTTACTCCAGATTTTCCTTAGAAGTCAAAACACAATTTCTACACCTATGAGAAGATTGAAAAAAGTGCAATGTAAAGACTTAAAAAGTCATATGCACAAAAAAATCATACTTCATTAACAAATCTAAACACAATTTGAGCCTAACTTTAATTAATTATCATCATACACATCAATAGCTTAATACAAATAGAAATGGATGCTCAATGTTTGATATATTTATAAGGCTAAATGGTCGAAGTAACTTAGTTAAAAAAGTCTCTAACTATATTGGAGTTTCCTATGCCTTGCAAGGATTGGTAACCTTCTTGCTATGCACTTGAGGAGTGGAAAAAATATTGGGTTGAGCTACAATTCTCAATGGATAATATATTTATAGCCATCGACAATTTACCATAAATTCAAGCATATTTATATATATATCTAACAATTCAATCATTCACCAATTTAGCTCAAAAACTCATAATTTAGCAGTTAATATATAACACATAGCATAGACTTTATCCATGAAGCAATTCATTCAAATGCATCATACTTGACAATTGGAAGATGCAGTGCACAACAAATGGCTCAAGGGGTCCCATGTGTACAAAATGGAGAAACCAATGTTTACACCATAAGCAAAATGAGTTCATTTTTAGAGCTCATATGTCATAAGCGGGCAGACGGGAGAAGGCTCTTATCTACATGCATGTTATTTAATTCAAAATGTTATAACCTCTTTCAAGGTATCACAATGCATCGTGCATTTCCCATCAAATCACAACAATTCAATTTCAAACAACCAACATACACACACATAGGCAAGAATTTGCCTAATCACACAATAGCTATATATAAATTACCCACCTAATTTGCATGCAAAAATCCAACTCAAGGATGTCTTCCCTCTTGCTCTTAGGTAGGATTCTCTTGGTTTCCTAAAACAACCAAGAATCCATTCAAAACAATATTCTAATAAAATTTATAAACTTTAATAATCACAAAAATGCAATAAATACAAATTAAGCTTAAACCTAACCTACCTATAGTTCATCTAAGATAGTAAAACCAAACCCTAATTCCAAAACCCATGACAATCAAAATGAATCTCATCTTCTTTCAATATAACCCATTCTCTACTTCTTTCTCAACCTAAATAAGAAAGAATGATGAACTTACCATAGACAAGCTTGATTCTTTCTACTTCCACACTTTCTTTCTCCTTCCCTAGATTCTCTCACGACTCTCTTCTCTTCTTTCTTTCTTCTCTACATTTTTCTCCTCTCTTCTTTATTTCTCCTCTCTTCTTTTCTTCTCACGATTTATTCTTCTCTTATTTCTTATTCAAGACACATTTTATCCTTTTCTTCCAAAAATACCCCTCTTCTTTGGTTGTCATTCCATTTTTTTACCTTTCTTTCATTTGATGTACTAACTCTTTTAATCTATTAATAACCATAATACACTCTAATTTAATTCTAATCTTTCTATTCGAAATTCTAATTTCTACTCATGCCCATTAAATTAATAACTCAATTTTAAGAAAATAAAGATGAAACTAAAAATAACATAAATAAATAATTAAACAAATAATCAATAAGTTAGAAATAAAAAGTTTCGGGGTCCAATAAGAAGAGTCTAGAATATTGACTCTTTTTTCACCAAATATGGTGAAATGACCTTTTTGCCCTTAGCTTATGTGAAATTACCATTATACCCTCCAAACTTTTCCTAAATTTGCAATTATGCCCAAAATTTGGGAATGACTAAAACTCTTGTTTTTTTTTGATCCCTTAACTTTTGAAAATAATAATTAAGCCCCTTAACTTTATTTGATCCTCCAAGAATTGAAAAATTACAATGAAGTCCTTTATCTTTTAACAATTGGCAAATGAGCCCTTGTGTAGATCAACTTTTCCAATTAAGCTTTCTAAGTGTCCAATAAGCCTATAAATCATGTCTAATCACCTTTAAGGCATTAGAACAAATTTACCTCAGCCACTATGGTCATATCCATCCAATAGGCTTGGTTTTACACACTTACAAAGTTATATGTCAGAAATCTCCGAGATTTGACATAACTATGAACTCTAAGTTCATGTAAGGGCATATAACATTATAAATCATTGACATATATACCCAAAAGGATTTAAATACATCATTGAACTCATATACAACCATATATATATATATCAATATACAGTAGTATCTTCAAGTATAGACCAATACAAAAGGGCTCAGAGAATCCAGTGTTACAAATTTAATTATTATAAAACTTATATTAATACATGTTGTTAAGTTTAGAATTCCCTTACATGTTTAACTTAAAAGAACAAGGAAAACTAGCCTTCCAAACAACTAACACAAGTCCAACATCCAAGTGAAACTAAGATGCTCTAAGCACTAAAAGACAACAACATAAAAGATAACATGTGGTAGCTTTCTTGATGCTACATCTTGATGTTGTAATTAAGCACAACATAAGCAAAAAACTCAAGTTTGTAAGAGTATGGTGTTTCAGTGGTGAATGAGCAAAGAGAAGGCTGAGTTACAATATAAATTAGCTAATGCATAAGGCTATCCCATGTGTAAGATGAGTGTCCTTACTCTAGGGACATTTATCATATAAAGACATAAACCACATGTCCTTCAATGCAATAACCCACATGTCATATATAGAAATGAGCCACTTATCCTCCATCTAAACTACCTCACGTCACACTTCTATTAAGTCATTTTTCACTTAATCAATGCTACCAAATGTCATTTAATTATACTGCCATTTGTCCCTTATTTACTTATGCCAAATGTCACAAAATGAATAGGCTTTAGTCATTCAAATTTCCATATACCAACTTGTCTTGCCACTTAACATTTTTCCTTGTCCAATTGTACATTTTAGTACTTTAATTTTCTAATGGTATTAATTAATTCCAAGTCACTAAGTATGATCCATTAAATAAAAATTTAAAACATATACAATTCATAATCGTATAATAATTTCAACACTTATCATATTTACTTTTATGGATATGTAACATTTTAACGAGGGTATAATTTAGGACCTTACAGTTCCAACTGAGAAATTTACTAAAAATATGACTTAGATAAGTACCTGGATCAACATTCACCTCCAACGTTTACCTCCATTTAAAAAGGCTAGGTCCTTGTCCATAAAAGGTAATAAAAAAGAATTTTTTTAATAAAAACTTATGAAACTTGTAATAACTTAACCTTTTATGAAAACGTACTTAGGTTTAGTTATAAAGTTTGATTGACCAAATAATTATTAATATATGTGTACAATTGAATGGGGTGAATAAACTTGAAATTTAAGTTTTGATTAATATATATATTTAGTCCAGAGTTACTAAATGTGAATTTTGCATGTTAATAATTTGGAACAACTTGAGTGATTGTGTTTAAAGTTAAATTTGTTTCATGAAGTTAAAGTCGTTGCCTCGTTATTGCATTGTGTGTCTTGGGTTTTTGTGTTGTTTATTGTTTAGTTGGCTTGAGAAAAAGAAAATGTTCAAATGTGGTGATGTTGATACGCGTAAATTGAATTATGATTTAAGGTATAGTTTGATATGTGTTTATTTGTTAATTCAATCATTTAGTATATGTTTAGGTTAAAATTGTGTTTGTTTGTTAATTATTTGTGTTTTAAGTGTTTTATGGGCTAATACAAGCTTTTGAGCTTAACCATTATGTTTTGAGGTACCCTGATGTGTTTGTCAGTGTTTCAGGGTCAATATCAAAGTACGAATGAGTTTTAGAGTGAACACGGGACATAATACAGGTACATTATTGTGGAAGGTAGGCCATGATCATGATAGAAGCATCGAGATTAGCCCACAATCATGTTATATAGGCCACAATCGTGGCTAGTGTTGGAACAAATGCCGGGACACTTCCAAACCCAAGTTTTTGGGGGACTTTTCAGTCTTTTTGGACCTAAAAAGACCTAGGTTACCCTAAATAGAAAACCCTATAAGAAGAACAAGTGGTGAGTAGAAAAAGGAGAGTCT
This sequence comes from Erythroxylum reticulatum, assembly GCA_025504915.1. Classification (NCBI taxonomy): domain Eukaryota; kingdom Viridiplantae; phylum Streptophyta; class Magnoliopsida; order Malpighiales; family Erythroxylaceae; genus Erythroxylum; species Erythroxylum reticulatum. The sequence goes on from JANSVA010112116.1 coordinate 8,689, forward strand.
TCATTTAGCCACACTTGAAACCCTAAAGAGACAATACTAGAGAGAGAAAGAAGAAGGAAGAGGAAGAAGGAGTAAGAAGAAGCGGTCTCAACGGGCTTCCCAGATCAGGAGACTTTCTGACACTGCTTACTTCCCAGATCCTCCATTCTAAGTTTCTATTTCCCTTTTGTTTCAATTTTATTTATGTATAAAGTTAGGATGGATCTTATGATAGTAGATGGTAGAATGATGATGATGTTCTAACTCTCCTTTGTGATTTTATTTTGATTTTATATTATCTAAGTTGATTTTATGTTATTTGAATTGAGTATTGTGATTTATTGCATTTCTTGCATAACTCAGTAATAAATTGAGAGGGTGAATTAGATAAAAAATGATTCGATTAGAATAATGAGAGTTAGGAAATTCAATAGAACCTGTAACTAATCATAACGATAATTGTGCAAAGAGAGATCCCATATAAGACCCGATAGTTTGTTAGGGTGCTTTAGGTCTAATTAGGGTTGTGAGTCTTTGTTAATTAAGAGATTAAAAATTTCATAATCGAATTAGGGTTTAATGGTTATAACTCAAGATAATGTAATTAGCCCAAGGATCATGTAAAACTGATGCCCCATTAACATATAGTCAGCTAGGATAAAAATAATGATAGTTAAAATCCCCTTTCTCCTAACTTAGCAAATTCTTTGGTTGATTTCCATTGTGCTTGCTTATTGTCTAATGGTTAATTCCTTCATGTTTAATTTCATATTTGATTGGTTGAACTAAATTCTCAAAATTAATTTTTAATTCGGACCTTGGTTCGTACCCTTAGAGGTCAAATCAAAAATAATCCAAGGATTGCAATATAGGATGTACCTCAGGTCGTTTCACTTAATCGAACCTAAAATGAATGGACCTATGTTAACCTATGTCTCACAAAATGCAAGCTAATTTAGTAAAAAGGGGGTTTTGATATTTAAGAACATTAACTACACTAAATTGAATTGTAAATTGTATGTAAAATGTATTTTTGGATTTTTGGGAATAGAAAACAGAACGATTAAAACAAATGATCAAAAAGTTATGGAATCCTCTTGAAAACAAGCTTTGGCTATCATAGTTCGAAATTAATTTTGATGGGAGTGGAAATCACTAAGTTTCAAATTGGTAAACCTTAAAGAACTCTTTAAACCCAAGATCTTAATTAATAGGACTTCATTTCTTAAAACCCTGTTAAATGTTCTTAGTGTGTGTAGTCGATAAATACATGCGATAAGTCACTTTGAGATCTAGAATCAACTCAATATCAAACACGACTATGTAAGATAAAAGAGAACCAACAAAATAACAAATAGACATATATGAGACTTCATATATTTAAGCTCAATGTTCTATATAAACCAATCTAAACCACACAATAAATATCCAACATTTGATTAAACCATAATCAAGTATGTTCAACTACAAATTACAAATCCTAAACCTAGGAATTCATAA
>JANSVA010112205.1:0-10163 GCA_025504915.1 Erythroxylum reticulatum
TAATATATTAGTCGACTATTACTAGTCGACTATCATTTGCAGCTGAACATAATTGACTGTGTCAATTGATTTCAAACTGGAAGAAAATCTTCATACAAGGGCTAGGAGCATTCTATAACGGCTAGAAGAGTTCTACAACGTCTAAAAACATCTGGTGGCCTACAAATAAAGCATGGAACATCAAAGAATAAAAATACAGAAGTCCAAAGCAAAGCATACTATATAGTTCCAATTTATCATCAATTTACTCTTAGCTTATTCTAAATTGTACTCAGCTGTACTGAGCTTTACAACTTAAATTTTTATTATTGTCATTGTGAGTTGAGAGATTAGTAGAGAATCACTTGGAAGGTAAGATTTGTGCCGGAAAACAGATCGATTGTAGGGTGTAGCTTGAGCTGGAAGTCAAGTTGTGTTAAAGAGTTCACGCTGAACTAAAAAGTGTGTAGTAAAAAATTTTGCCAAAATTCTAAGTGGGAGCTTAGATAGAGGACATAAGTCTTAACATCGAACTTTTATAAAAACAATGTTTGGCTCTTTTGCCTTTTTTTTATATTTAAATTTGTTTGTTTGTTTTTGTGTATTAACTCTTTATTTTTGTAGAACTTTGCGAAAAAAATTTAAAAGATATATTCGACATTATTTTAGAGCGTTTTTAACAGTCGTTGACAGCGTTCGCGCAATCGCCACCCAAATTAGCGAACTCGAAGAAGCTCTCGGAGTTCAAGTCATTGTAAGGTGTTAACAGAGCCGAAACTGCCTTGCTATAGTCCCGGCTGCATCTGATGAGACCCTGGTGACCGTCATCGCCGCCATAGCTAAAGGAAGGCTCGCTAGGCAGCGAGTTTAGGTAGTCTCTGGTGGCGGTGGCGTTAGTGTAGGCTAATCCCACTGAAACGAAGGCTAGTGTGTAGTCATCGGCTCCTGGGGTTCGGGAGTCGGAGTAAAGAGAGTTGATACAGAAGGAGTGGTCTGAAGTTTGGCCGCAGACCTTGGTCACGAGCTTGTTAGAGGCAACATCAGAGGCATAGAGGAACGTGAAGAGAGGGAACAAGATCAGAAGTGGAGGAATATGGGAGAGATGTTGGAAGATGGTCATTTCTGTTTTGGCATGACAGTATGCGCAACAAAGCTTCTGTGTAAAATTTTCAGGAATCAAAGAAGAGAACGCACTTGTCTATTTCATGGGTGTCCTGTGGTTATGCTGCTTGCTCACGTTTTAGTAGTTATAACAAATGAATGCTACCACATATTATATCAATTGTTAAAAATTAATTATTTTAATAATTAATCGACAATTTTTTATAAATTAATTAGTGTGTAAATGTTAAAATAAATAAATAAATTTTATTTAGAAAACTCTATTTTTAATTAAAATTTAAAAATTTTTAAGTAAAAATAATCTTTTTCAATCACCTTTTAAATTTAAATCAAACGATATTGTTTGGTTTAAAACCAAACGACGTCATTTTAATTAGCTTATAAATGCCCAGCACCTGCGTGTCCCTGCTTCGTCTTCCTCTTCCAGATCTGTCGTCTTCGTCTTTGTCTTTGTCTTCGTCTTTGGCCACAAGCGTCATCTTCTCTGGCAGTCTTCAATGATTAACGTCTAGGTATTTTCCTCCTCTCTTTCTATCTTCAATGACGACGAGTTTTTTGAAAATTAATTTTTTCCTTTAACGTGCGTGTTCAATGACTTTGGATAGTCTATATTCATTATAAAATTAATTTTTTCTTTGTTTCTTTGTGTTTGTCTGATGAAGATTGATTATTTGGTTCTTTGGGTTTGTCTGAGCTACCTCCACCTTGAAGCTAGCTTCCTTGGATAAAATTCCAAATAGCTAAAGAAAATTAACAAGAGAAACAAAAGGATGATTTGAGTTTTCTACTACATTTTTACGAAGGGTTCATCTCTTTAGGATTGAGAATATGCAGCTTATCTATAGTGAAATGCTTTTATTTAAGGATAAACTAGAGAAAGGTGGAGAATTTGGGAAGTAACTTCTTCTACCCTATGACGACTACCGAAGAGTGCATACATCAACCTAGGGGTGAATATATCTTTGTAAGAATGTAGGGTAAAGTTCCCTTATTGGCTCCTATTCCATACATATCTTTCAGTAAATGGGACCTTGATATGCACTAGTTAACAATATCTAGGAATTTCTTGAATTTTCCCTTCTCTTTCTTCGTTTTCAAGTTTTGAGGGTTTGGAAAGGGTGGCATAATGGGTTTAATAGTGGATTGTGGCATCTACTCCTAACTAGTGTAAGATCTAGATGAGACCAATGTCAAATATAGATATTATTAACATTGGTGCCATTCTGTTCACCTTGTACTCTTCCTAAAGCTTGTCTAACTTTTTCACATTTTTTTCTTTAGTGGGTTGGTACAAGATTAATTTCTTTAGTGGGTACAAGATTAAGTACTTTTTCACTCTTTAATGTCATGGCTAAAACTCTCTCCTTTAGGTTTACCTCTATGTTACTTATCAGCATGTATTGACTTCTAATGGGAAACATCTCATCCATAATTCATCTTTAGTAAGAACATTCAAAGGAAGTTTTTAGATCACAAAATAAAAATCCTTAATGAACCCTAGGTAATTTGCTAAAATTAGGCATCAGATGAAGATGGATTGTTTAAGCTTGTGAGTTCTTACCATCTAGCTCAACCTATTACATAAAGGACTAACACTAATGAAAGACATCTATCTGTCTCCCATGGAAATTCTAGGTTAAATGCTATTATATATTATGGTTTTGATTTAGATCCATCTCTCTTCTTCTTCTTCTTCCATTTTTTTTTTGGCTCTACATGTATACTTGATTTTAAAGTTAATAAAAAGTAGATAATCCAAAGTTGCACTTGTAGATCTCCTATCTCAACCAACTGAAAAATAATTAAGGAAGATAAGATTGAAGAAAAGCTAAAATTAATAAAGTAGTTACTAAAAAAAATTCCCTTAACAACATCATCAAAAACTCGATCACATAAATCTACAAGTGCGTAGAATCAAATAATAAGTTTGAATTTAAAGTACTATAGGTTATCACTCCTATAAAGATATTAATTGATAAGTTTATTACCCTTAGAAAAATAATAAAATTAAATTTAATAAGATTTATAAAGGTAATTAAACTACTTAGAATAATAAAAGAAAAGTGATTAATCATCAAAAGGAATAAATAAAAATAAAAATTAACAACTATCAAGTATGATTACTTATCAAGATTTAAATAACAACTAACCTAAAATATCTATGCCCTCTCTTAAGGTTACACAAGTATATTTAATTAAGAGTATAATAGATATCAAACAATGATTTATCATGTAAATAATTCAGTAGTAATTGACTTACTCTAAATATTATTTGTCAAGAAATTTTTACCTGTCGTATGAAAATTGCATTGATAAGTACACCAAAATTCATAAATTACCTTATGCTTCAATGTATGTTTAATATATACGTCTATAACAAATGTATAACAATTATTACTCCTTAAGTTTGAATAATTTATACACAAGCTATATAATCATCTTATATACATAATCAATTAAAAAAAAGCAATGTGATGCAATGATTTAGAATCACACTCTTACACTTTTATATGATGTAGAATTAAGACTCTCAATTGATAAACACGAAGCATAAGAAATATAATTTAACTTTCCTAAGCAAAATTGTTTGATAGATCTAAAATAAAATTCTTTTTCCCTTTTGAAAACATAAAGATAAAAGGGATCTCCATTTACACAATAGGCTTAAATAGAAATAAACATATTAACTTAACCTGATATAAGTTTATTGTATTAATTCAATTGTTCTAGAGTTTCTCCTTTTTTATTTTCTGTCTCCTCCTCATCTTCATCTTTTCAAATTTAAAATTTAGATACAATGAGTTAGATGACTGTGATAATGATCATGTTCTTCAATTTTTCGCATAACATTATCTGAAGCTAACACATGCATAGACATGGATGTGTACTGTCAACATAGGCTTCTCATGAATTAACTCGGGCATGTTTTGTAGGAAATATTCAACACAACTCTAAACTCTCCTACACGGTCATATACATTATCCTACACTCTATAACTTAATCAAAACAACTCTAAATTGCTCTAAACTTATTTGAATTCATTCCTTTTTGCTCCAAGCAAGTGAATTATACTTATAAAAAATATGAACAACTTAAGTACCAAATTCAATAATAATTCTCAAATAAAAAAACAAAATGTATTAAATACAAGATTTAAGAATTACTTGTTCTTGAGCTCATAGAAAGGGTTACGCTCTTATATAAATAAATGAAATTGATTAAATTGAGTTATTGTTGATTAGAATTAAGAATATCTTGATGTATTGACTATAAATGAGCGTGTATGGGCTACAAATTGGTATACTTGAATTGTGAATTAGATTATTATAGATTTTGCGATGTAAATGTGGACTTAATTGTGAATAGAGATATAGTTTGGAGGCCCAAATTGAGTTGTGGTTACTGGTGGATATAGAAGTGTATTTTTATTGCAACAATGACCCTTGTTTCAAATGGGGATGTCCATTTTATAGGGGATACTCTGCCAAATTTTCAATAGCATCCTCATAAAATGTGACACCACCTTTTTTAAACAAAAAATTGAGGTCCTTAGTATTAAATGATGATCATATTTTTGACAATGTCAACATTGATTTTTCACACATTTTATATTTTTCAGAGTAGGCCCGTCATCATCATCTTCCTTCACGTACTTCAGGAAGATCATTTTGCGTATCGATTGAGGTAAGTGATGTTGTTTTGTACTACTTTTTTTGAACTTGGTTTACTTTAGGTATCTGTTTGCGATTTAATGTTCCTACATTTTTAATTGATATGTCTTATACGATATCAAACTTATTTGTCATATGAACTTCGGTTTATCATTGAATTAATATAGGATGAGTTTGACTTATATTATAATTTTAATTACCTTAGTTATTTCATTGATGCTCTCTAAATTGATTAGTTTCTCTTTACTTTTCATGTGCAATTTTGTACAAGTATCTTCTTAAAATTGTATATGTTAAAGCAGTATATTAAATTAAGTTTTCATATTTTGATGAATACTTATTATATTTGATATTAGTACATATTCAATATAGGATTTTTAACATTAATTATCTTCTAACATATATGATCACAAACATATATGTTCGATCTTAAGTTTACAAATATTTTAGATCTCAACCCATAAACATTAACCCATAACTCGTGATGGAGCTCCTGTGAGGCCTATCCGTGAAAAATATGAGGAGCCTCGGAGTATAACGAGAACTTGTTGTCATCATTCACAACTCTTATCTTATATGTTTTGTAATATTTGACAAAGATGAATGATACTAACTATGGATTCACTATTTTAAATTAACAATTTTGCAGCAATGATTTCTGTAGATAGATCTTGGATGTATAGACAATTAACACTTGATGGTTACATTAATTCTGAATTTGTTGAGGGAGTTGGAGCTTTTATTCATTATACATGTTCGCAACCTGTATATGTGGATGGGCCAAAGATCATATGTCCATGTAAAAAGTGCAAACACAAATGTTTCCTTCCCATTGATGAATTTAATGGGCATTTGCTGAAAAAAGGACTTGTTCCTAATTATTTTGAGTAGACACGACATGTGGAGCCGTTGATTTGTAGCATCTCAAGGGGTAATCAAGCATAATTGTCTGTCAACTTAAATGAATTTGAAGGGGGGTTGGATTTAGTACAAATTATGTTGATGGAACTAAAAATTTGTACATGCAAATGATTTTATGATGCAGCCGATAATACCTTTGAGAAAAATATTAAAAATCTTAAAAAAGAACACAAACCACATACAAAACAGTTTTTTGACTTACCACACTTAGCTGACTAAGAATTATGGCCATAATTTGTGAGACAATGACCCAATTGTCTTCAATTGCTCGAATATTGAACATAATGTCTGAAGGACATATTTTTGACCATAGTTTTAATAAAATTCTTCAGTGGTATAATGAATCATTGCCTCTTGATCATACAATGGTTAATAGTTTTTACAATATGAAGACACTTATTAGGGGTCACGGTTTGCCTGTTGAAAAGATTGATTATTACAGATTGAGATGTATGTTGTGTTAGGGAGATGATGTAAATTTACAAAAGTGCAAACTTTGTAGTCAACCAAGGTTCAAGCCTTAAAAATGTTCAATGAAACAGAAATTAGTACCCTAGAAGCGGTTGTACTATTTTCTGCTAACTCCGAGACTTCAAAAACTATATGCTTATGATGTTATTGCATCTCACATGAGATGGCATAATGAACACGAATAGGATGAAGAAATTATGAGTTATCCTTCAAATGCACTGGCATGGAAACATTTCAATGACACTCATCTTTAGTTTGTAGCTGAAAGTCAAAATATTAGGTTGAGATTATGAATGGATGGATTCCGACCTTCTGGTCAATCTGGCCAGCAATATTCATCATGGTCAATCATTATAACTCCTTATAATTTGCCTCCATGGATGTGTATGAAGGACGCATATATATTCTTGAAGGTGATTGTGCTAGGCCCTTATAATCCGAAGCATAAAATTGATGTTTTCTTACAACCATTGATATATAAATTGCAGCATCTGTGAGATTATGGTGTTCAGATATATGATATGTCTCTGAAACAAAATTTTGTGTTGAGAGCGGCAATTCTGTGGACCATTAGTGATTTTTTGGCATTTGCTTTATTGTCTGGATATAACACAGCAGCTCCTTATTGTGGCAACGATTCTGATGCCTTTTATCTTCCAAGCAGGGGAAAAATATGTTGGTTTGACAATCACAGGAAAATTTTTCCTCTAGATCATCCATTAGACGCAATAAACAAAAGTTCATTAAGAATAAGATGGTAAAAACACTTTCTCCCTTACAAATATGGGGAAGAGATTTTACAGGACGTTGATGAATTAGGCTTGCTGAAAGTTACAGAATTTAAAGCTGATGAAGTAAATACAAACATTAGTAAAAACTTTAGTTGGAGAAAACGAAGCATCTTTTAGGATTTTCCATATTGGAAAACTAATTTACTATGTCATATTCTAGATGTGATGCATATTGAATTTTTTTTGACAATTTGTTCAATACCATAATGAACATTGACGGGAGGACAAAAGACGATGCAAAATCACGAGCTGATTTGTAACTTTTTTATAGAAGGAATGAATTACATAAGGTTATTCGCACCGGTAAATATCCAAAAGCATGTTACACTTTGGACAAAAACCAAAAAGAAATATTGTGTGAATGGTTGAAAAGTCTAAAGTTTCCCAATGGTTGTGTTTTAAACTTGGCAAGGTGTGTGAACATGAGCAAGTACAAATTATTTGGGTTGGAAAGTCATGATTGTCATGTGTTTATTTAAAGGCTAATTCCAATTGCATTTTGGGAGTTGCTACCGAATAAGGTTTGGGAAGTGATAACAGAAATAAGTTTATTTTTATGTTTATCATCATCTGAAATAAAGTTCACTGAAATGGAAATACTAAAAAGGGAGATTCCAGTAATTTTGTGCAAGTTAGAAGGAATTCTTTGTCCAAGCTTCTTAGATTGTATAGAGCATTTACCTGTGCATTTAGCACATAAGGCAAAACTAGTCAGTCCAGTTCAACATCGATGGATGTATCTGTTTGATAGGTGATTGAAATTCAAATTATTGTAATTGAAGTAATAACATGTTTTAACTAGTAAATTGTAATAACCATATTCTCAAATATAGGTATTTGCATCACTTGAAGAAAAATGTCAAAAACAAGGCTAGAGTTCAAGGTTCGATATGTAATGCTTATTTAGTAGAGAAAGCTAGTACATTTTGTAGACATTAGTTTGAGCCGCATGTTTACACAAGAGAAAGAAAATTTACTCTTAATGATGATGGGGGGAGGAACAAGTGATGCTAATGGTAACTTATCCATCTTCACGTATCCTGGGCAAGCATATGGACTTGTAACAAGAATAATGTTAACAGAGGAAGAAGTTGAGGCTACCCATGGTTACATTTTATTAAACTGTCAAGAGGTTCAACCTTTCGTGCAGTAAGTCGAACGCGATTATATCAGTTTTCAAATTTTGTGTTGTTCATAACTAAAATATAACATAATGTATTTAGATTATACGAGATATTGTCATGAGAGATCATGCCACACAACACACAAAATGATGTAAATAATGAGCTTGGAAGACACTTTCCACGATGGTTCAAGAGATATGTAAGTTTTCACTTACAAATATTCTTATAATTGAATTACAAGATTTAAGTGTTGAAATAACATTATACTCATTGATATGATAATTTCTTTTCATATAGGCCTTAGAAAATACAATAGAGAACAAGTTCATTTGTGATCTTGCTAAAGGACCTTTGTGAACTGTTAACTCGTATCCAGTTTATTTCATTAATAGATATAGATATCATACAAAATATCATGGTCATAGCATGACAACAATAAATAGTGGAGTTCCTATACAAGGAGAATTGATGGATTACTATAGTAAAATTATTGAGATATTTGAAGTTGAGTACCCTGCATTGCCAATAAAGTAAACTGTCATATTTAAGTGTGATCAGTTTGACCTGACTCTAAAATATTGGAACAAAAGTGTATAGTCGATACAATCTTGTTGAAATCAATAACTGAAGAAGATTGAGACAATTTGAACCTTTCGTGTTGGCTACACAAACGAAACAGGTGTGTTATGTAACACCCCATATTAGGGGTTAGAATATTAAGGAAATTCAGTATATTTTATGCTATGCATATTTCAATAATTGCTTATTTGTGTATGAGCATTTTGGACCCATACAATTTTATGCATGCATTCATGACATTCCGGGTGTAATTGGTTTTAGAATTTTGATTAAGGTGAGAATTTTGGTTTATTATTGATGAAAATTTATTTGGAGATTATTGGAATTACTTTAAAATTTTTTGAGAATTTAAGGAAATTTTCTGAAAATTTTGGGATATTAGGAAAAATATACCGATGGCTTAGTGACATGTAGCACTTCTATGTGCATGAAAAATGGCACTCATACAATGAGCTATGTGTCAATTTAGAACCATACATGTGGTAAAAACACACGTGAGTACTTGTGTTAGAGAGGAAAAATCATAGAAGCCTTGTTGTTCTTCGGGTTATGTTGGTGTTCTTTGAAAAATCACTGAATCTTCTTCACCGAAATACTAGTCTTTGGATTCCTACATCGGTATTATACTTTTCAAGACAAGCTGTTAGTTTACTTTTCTCTCTCTAGTCTTGCTCCTCAACCATCACCGAAACCTTGGTGATTTTCTGAAAACAAGGTTAGTAAAGTTTTAGCTTTCTGAGTTTTATGAATGATTTTGATGATGTGTATTGGAAATAAGTACATGCATGAGTTGGATGATGTCTTATGTGTTAAGAATAAACACATGCATGAGTTATATAAGTTGAATGGTTTCGGTGAAGGTAGCGATGAGATGAGTTGATAATATTGTACGGTAGAAGGGTACTTGAGGTGTAATACCGATTGCATGTAGCTTAAAAAGGGAAACTTAGTGAAGTAGACCATAGCAAAAACATATATGCAGAAAGTTGATGAACAACCGAACTCCATAAGTGTGTTTGAATGTTCATGTTTAATCTTGAATCTTGTGTGTGTATTGATGAGTTAAGTAAATGAGTTAGAGGAATTGTTTGCAAGCAGTGAAGTTAATTATTATGAGATTGAGTTCTGGAAAAGTTATAGTAGAGAGAGGAAGAAGATGACCAAATGCAGTGAAGTCGCTACGGCAAACTTTTATAAGTTCACCGCGACGAACTTTTAAGAGAAGGTCGTAAAATTATGCTATTTGGAAAATTCGCGTCGGCGAACTTTTGTCTCATCGCGGCGAATTTTCCTGACAGCTTACATATACTTTAGTATTTTAGGCATAACTTTCTCTATAGTTATCCGAATGGAGTGATTTTTAATTTGTATTAAACTAGAGATATAGGTTTGTATGAATAAATAGAGTTATAATTCTACGTCTAAGAGTTTCATATTTTGATTGGAAGTTTAGATAGGAGTTTTGATGAAGCTCAAGAACATCCTGAAATCTTTTGAGTATAACT
>JANSVA010112245.1:0-10162 GCA_025504915.1 Erythroxylum reticulatum
AAATTTGAGAGTGTGAGGGTGTTTAGCTAAGGTAGGTTTGCCTTCTTTTTAACGTGTCGAATCTAAGACTGAAGATGTTGTTTTTGTTGGTTATGCTGAAAATAGTGCTGCTTATAGATTCATGCGTTTGAAAGATCGTACTTTATTTGAATCTAGAAATGTTGAGTTCTTTGAAAATGTGTTTTTGTTGCAGAAATGTGATACGTACCAAGATATGCATCCTTTTGCATCTACTTTTACATGTGCATCTTCTTCATATATGTTTTTTCCTACTCCTAATATGTTGCATGAAGATGTGAATGTAGAACCAAAGGAGAAGTAAAAGATGTAGAACATAACTAGTTTTGGTCATGATTTTATTACTACCTCCCTTGATGAACTTTATGAGAAATATAGGTCGGATGACATTGATGAGTTAGTAGTTTGTTTTCATATTACTGAGGATGAACCTAAGACTTATGACGAAGCTGTGAAATATGTAGATGCTAGTTTTTAGAAAGATGCCATAAAGAGTGAGCTAGATTCCATTAAGTCTAACCATACTTGGGAATTAGTATACTTACCCAAAGAGGCTAAGGCTATTGGGTGAAAATGGATCTTTAAAAGGAAACTCATAACTGATGGTACTATTGAAAGGTTTTAAGGCTAGACTTATGATTAAGGGTTATGCTCAAAAGGATGGTATAGACTTCTTTTGTACTTATTCTCTTATCACTAAAATTGCCACTATACGTGTTGTTTGTGTTAGCTTCTATCTATAAACTGATTGTGCGTTAAATGGATGTGAAAACTGCTTTCTTGAATGATAATTTGAATGAAGAAATCTATATGGAACAACCTCCTGGTTGTGTAGTTTTTAGACAAGAGAATAAGATGTGTAGGTTTAAGAAGTCTTTATATGGCCTTAAACAAGCACTTATTCAGTGGTAATTGAAATTTCATGAAACCATACTTAGTTTTGGCTTTAAAGTTAATGAATCTAATGCATGTGTGTAACTTAAAGATGTTTGGATCTGATTGTGTGATAATATGTCTTTATGTTGATGACATGTTAATCTTTGGTACATGTATTAGTTTTGTGAATGAAACTAAACATTTCTTATCCTCTCAGTTTGATATAAAATATATAGGTGAGGTTGATGTGATTTTAGGTGTAAAAGTCACTAAAACTAGTGATAGTCTTATCTTGTCTCAACCTCACTATGTGGAGAAAATCGTAAAGAAATTCATTTGTTATGACGTTGTGCCAGTAAGAACCCCTTATGATCCTAGTATACACTTATGAGAGAATTTGAGTAAAAGTGAGTCTCAAACTGAATATGCTAAGATTATTGGGAGTTTGATGTTCTTAATGAACTATACTCGATATGATATTGCTTACACTATTGGTAGACTTAGTTGGTACACCCATAACCCTAGTGGTGAGCATTGGAATGCTCTTACACGATTAATGAGATATCTTAGAGGTACTATAGACTGGGGTTTGCACTTTATGGGATATCATGTTGTGTTAGAGGGATATAGTGATGCTAATTGGGTAACTGATAACGATGAGGTGAGCTCTACTAGTGAAATTTATTCAAACGAGGAGGAGCTGCTATATCTTGGAAATCTGCTAAGCAGATTGTGATTACACGATCCACCATAGAGTTTGAGATTATTGAGATAGACTTAGTGGGTAAGGAGGCCGAGTGGTTGAGGTCTTTACTATCTGATATACCTTTGGTGGGGAAACCCACTCCTGCAATTTCTCTATATTATGATTCTCAGGCTGCTATTAGTATTACTAAAAATACTACTTACAATGGTAAGAAGAGGCATATATGTATTAAGCATAAATCCATGCAAAAGTTGATTGCCAATGGAATAATATCTATGGATTATGTTCGATCTGAGAGAAACTTGGCTGATCCATTGACTAAAGGACTAAGTAGAAAACTAGTCCTAGATTCGTCGAAGGGAATGGGACTTAAGCCCTGTTAGGTGAGTAACTCATGGTGGATACCCATTTATAGGTCAAACGAAGCTATGAAATACACGTACTTGTACACATTTTTCCCATTCCTATGACCCGTGTACATTGAGGTTGAGCTATGTGCTCTTAATGGATCTATAGCCCAAATTGATGGGTGGTTCTTGTGAAACAAACTTGATGGTTCCACCACTTGATGACTATAAGGATGAGCTTGCGAGCTCTTAATGGTTCCATAGCCCTTGAGGGTGGTTTATGTGGAGAAAGACTTGATGGAATCACCTACGTGAGTGTGAAGGATTGACCTCCTTCAATGAAAGACATAGGCAGTCCTTTTAGAGCACTTATGAGTGTCCTGAGGTTACTATTAGTCGACATATTGTTGTATTGATCGCGAAACTCATTTTATTATGAGGCAAGATGCGTGACTTTGGGTCAATCCTTAAGCCTATAGGTTCAAGACTTATTTACCTATTAGGTGAGAGGAGTGCCCAAATTTACTATGTGTTAGTTTAATCGAAAGGCATTAGCATTTAAGTTTCAAACCTCGTTGTAAGCTCAGAACTATGTTTTATTTTACCATTACATTAGTGGGGGGATTGTTGGTAAGGCAATGATTTTGGGACTTAGTTTTTATCTCTCTTTTTTATTGAACTTGTCCCATATTGCTAGTTTATACTTGCTAACTTGGGTTTATATACTACTATGTTAATTGGAATGTGTGAGCTAGTGTCCTTACTAGTTTTATGGTGAGAGAAATGAGGGTATCTTTATACTAGAATCGTCCATCGGTCCGTCCGTCCGGTTAGCTCGTGACACATGACGCGTGACGTGTGAGGTGGTATATTTGGGCCTCATGCATTTGTTTTTTTTAGTCAATAAAAGTGTATAATGCACGTTTTTTATTCTTGATCTTATCAGTAACATATCTTTTAATTTTTTCTTGATTTGTAGCTTCGGTTACGGATTATGTGTTGAGTGGATTATCTTAACCACGATATGGTCCTCCCCAATTACTTACAAGATATTCACAAACCCTTCAACTTCCTTTTTTCTCTCAATTATTCTAGTTCTGAGCAAAACAATCGAGGGTTTCAACTCTCTTCTATTGAACGCATGAGAGAGGAGCATTACCAAGTAAACCTCTGGGAGCGACGTCCAAGCAATTGGTTGCACCTTAATCGGGGGTGAAATCACTTTTAATTCAGTGGTCTTTGTCCACATCACAGTTTTCTTTCTACGCTCATTCGTTCATCTCACTTTCGACCTTATATTTGATTACTTTTCGATGATCCTTTCATAACAATGGTTACCCTCTTCTATGATAGTGATAACTTCGTTTCCTTTGAAGTGCTTTATGAAGGAATCAGTCAGTAACTTGTAATAAGCTTTTCCAAGTTCAACTTGTCCTTCATATTCCTCTGATATTAGCTCTATCATGTGCAATCACCTTAAAATGTTCAATCGATGCATGTGACCGTTGGAAAAGATAAGGAAAGAGGGATGAGTATGTGCTTGGAAATCCACTTACACGAATCACATCAATCTTAACTGTTAATTTATGCCCTACAACTAATCACTTTGGTTGAAGTTTAGTAACAAATTATTTAAATGCATTCTTTATCTTGTACAATTTTAGATATATATGATAAAGTCCACGGGATAATTGTACATTGCAAGTGAAATTATAATGAGATTCATATTGCATTATGCATTATTCCTAAATGTTCCAAGTCATTGTTCTATTAAGATTGGACATTAATAGAATGTAAAAAGACCAGCACACATTTTGTTTTTCCTTATGAAGGAAGTAGTCGATCTCATAGGCTAAAGTATAAATATGCTTAAACAAACGCGTGGGTGCTTACTAGAGAACAAGTTCACTGAATAGACCCGATATGAGAAATCCATTTGGAACATTAATTGTATGTCTATTAAATTCTCATTGTGATGATTGTATAAGTGATCTTTTGACTTGAGGTCATCAAAGTTATCTTGTATGAGGCTTGCTATGTTTTGATACTACTTATGATCTATTTAATCATAGGTCGTTTAATTGGTAATCATTGGATGTAGCATGATCTATATAGAGATAGTTGAGTGATCAAGTGTAGCAACCCACTCCTGCAAGACCCGAACCTGAGATCCAGAGGGATATCCGAGTCTATGCTCCGCGAGGGTGGCATGCTAGAGCACTCATTCATTCAAAACTCAGTACAATTTTTTTGACACCACAAATATAAAGTGCAGAAATTGATAACCAAATCGGACTCACTTTATTTCGTAAACATTTCCAATCATAGCAATACAATCATCAAAAATTTCAATAGCCATTTGGGCTCGTTATAAATACAAAATACTTGTCAAAATTTCATTACATTGTAAGAACCATGTATAAACATTTTCGAATTGGAAATTTATTTCAAAACAGAAATATTCGAATACATAAGTTACAATAATTGTGGAAGACTTAATTTGATACAAAATAAAGGAAATACTAATGCAAACACCAGTTGATCTTGACCTTTATCTTTTACTTGCATGTCGTAGGTATACTTCCGTTTGTCTAACGGGGTACTCTTCAAGGATGAAAAATAATTGCAAATTTTGGGTGAGTTTTGCGAACTCAATGAGGTAACCATCATCAATGGTTCACTCAATTCATGCAACACACCATTTCACATAATACGTAATTCACAATTTTGCATAATAGATCATGTATCACCCTTTTACTCCAGCATATGAAATTTCGACATTTCAATCAATCAAACATACTTGATATAAATGCATATGAAATGCTCATGAGACACTTCCTATTTATTACGTTATTGTGACCGAGTGCCTAAACTGTCTTGTATTTATTTTGGATACCGGGTTCATTAATAACTGTCCCTTATCCGCTTGGGGGATACATGACTCATTATACATAGTGAGCCTTAGGCTCTTAATCACTATATGAGTTTGAGGCTCTTTTCACTCGTTGAGCTTTAAGCTCTGATCGGTGACTACTCTGGTCACAACTGCCATTATCTGATCATGTATTCATGTAATGAAATGCATCCATTTATTCAATCAATTGAAAATGCTCAATGTCACACAATCATATTCATTATCACACCTCATTCACATTGTCATCGGACCTTAGTCTGACGTTCAACACTTAAGTCAAGAAAACACTTATTCCATCCAATTCACATTCAATGAGCACTTCAATACTTGATTTATACATTATATTCATCGAACCTCCTGTCCGGAAATCAACACAATCAATCATATTCATTTACCATTCATAACAACATTTAAGCAAACAATAATTGAGAGAAATCGTCTAGGTTATGCACAAATTTCTCCCGAAGCTAATGCCTGGAAGTTTCGAAAACGTCTGAAGGTTGACGTTCCAGTTGTTCCTCTATATCAAACAACACACACATATATCACAATATGCATAATTATAATTGTTCAATAATGCACATGTATGAAATGAATTATATACAATGCATGTTCATGACAATCCCGGGTATCTTTCCTTTAATTTCATCACAAAATCATTCTCATATCAAAACTCATATAAGTATAATTTATAATTAGGTTTATGCCTTACTAAAACTATTAAATTCACAATTCATTCTCCTTGAACCAATTTCAGAATTTTTTCCAAGACACACTTTCGGGTCTTATGTTAAATGATGTAATTTGGTCATAATTTCTTCTATAAAATTGTTCCTCTATGTCTTATGTTTCCATTGACACCAAAATCACTTAATTTGGTTTAGTAATTTGGAAGATATGCCTCAAACATTATCAGGTTATCCATATTCAAAAACAGTGTACTATACACAACTTCCATATAGAAATTCAACATCTTAGAGACTGAATTACAATTATACTTTTTCATATTATTTGTATCCCTATGTCTCTAGTTTACTATAAATTAACAATAATCTCATTTGGAATCCTATAGATTTAGATATAATTAAAATACTAAAAGCTGTTCAGTAAAAAAAAGCCTATTTCACTGTTCCAACAGATTCCACACTTTGATTCAATCAATCTTTCTCAATTCAATTTAGAATACTACAAGATTTAATGGAAGGATATAAAAATATGTTTGGAATCTATTGGCTTAAGAATCAAATCATTTGGATAGCTAGAGAAGAAGTTGTAGTCAAAAGAAGGAAGGCTATTTAGGGTGAGTCAACCCTTTGGTCAAACCAGCAAAGTCACCGTCGTGCTTAACTTTCCAACCAATTTCAGCAACGTCACCCTTGTGCTTAAGCACGAGGGTGACTTCCCAACCTACCAAGCAATTTCACCATCGTTCTTAAGCACGACGGTGCAAATTTCCTAACTTCAAAAGTTATCGTCGTGCTTATGCATGACGGTGCAACTCTACTTCATCTTCTCCACCGACATCTCAAATTTAAACCTTCATAACTTTTGATCTAGAACTCCAAAATTTACAAACTTTATATCAATGGAAAGATTAAAGAAATTTATACAAATTTTATGAGACAAATTTGTCAAAATATCACTATATTATTACAGAAAATTCATTGAAGTTTCAGATCGAAAATTCAATTCTCTAACCATATATTCTTAGAAAATTTCCAGATGACTTGCATTTTTCAAAATCCAACACTTCAAATTTTTATTTCAAGTATTTCCACTCCATTTCATTAAACTCATTCACCATAAATTCATACCACTCCAAAATATACAAATTTGGTCAAGAACTATCAAAAGCCAAAAATTCATGTTCAACCTATTCATGCTTTGTCAACTTTCTGCATTTCCAGCTTTCATTCTCAATCTCCATGTTTCCTCTCAACTTCCACTTAAACACTCATTCCCATCTCAGACCATCATTTTACAACAATTCTTCAACTCAAAAACTATTTTCTTGATCATCTCTAAAGAATTCATTAACTCACGTATACACTAATATATTTTCATGCATACACAGTGAAGAAACAGAGCATGTTTCACTCTCTTTTTTAAATCTAATTTTCTACACTATTTCTATACATCATTTTATTGTTATTTTAAATCCAAAAACTATTTCCACAACACCTGATCATTAACATTCCATCAAAAACTAAATTAACACCATGACTAAATTTTTCATCTCATCCACAGTGTTCATGATATATATATACGTAAATGCCATGATCCATGTAACTAATAATAAATTCATTAATTTATTTCAAAATCCATAACTCTAACAAATTTATTCACTACTTACTTGTTGAAAACTTCAAAAGCTTCAAATATCTTCAAGTCCTAACTCCATGCAAAACTCACGTATTTACTGTGCAAAATGACCAGCTTTTGGTTTTTCTTAGGGTGGAAGAAACCACTTACAAGGTGGGGTTGGTTTAGGAAAAAGAAAAGGTAACGAAATCTTTCCGAAGGATTGTGATGGAAAACTCTGTGTGTTTGAAGAAAATTCGAAGAAGGTGATAACAAGGAAAGAACTTAGGAAAAATAACAAACCCCATTTTAACTCTCGAATAACTCAAACTTATGTCTAACAAATTATAAAAGCAACTTAACTAAGTGACACTTGTCACTTTCCTAATACCTAAGCTCTAACTTAGTTTCTTTTGAAACTAACTCCCTTAAACTCTCATCTTTACAATCAAACTATCTCCAAATCTTTTTTTAATTTCTTTTTCCTATTTTCTACAATTTTTTGAAATTTATTCCTAAATTCACCAAAATTCACAAATCTCATAATTTTGCTAACCAATAATATTTTCAACATAAATAAATTCAAAATTTACTAAATTCCAAAAATCACGACTCAATCCAATTATACCCGAAATTATTCATGAATGCACGTAAAATTATTTCCATGTGCAGAAAAATTCACTATTCATGTTTATGAGTATATTATTTTATCTATGAGCATGAAAATGATTTTCTAAGCTCTCATTGGTTACTCATATTTACTAATCTAACCTTCCCATAGGTAACGGGATGTTACAACTCTCCCCTTCTTTAAAGAAATTTCGTCCTCGAAATTCTTGCCTGTTTGCTCAAATAGGTGGGGATATTGTCTCCTCATATGCTCCTCTGTCCCTCGTTTAACTGTCATCACTCGAATACTTTCTTCCATTTGACTGTAGTCAATGCAATCACTCGATATGTCAATCACTTATTTAATCATTTTCTTTCTTAACTAGTTCCTCAATATATATATCTCAAATTACTTACCATTTTCACTTCATGTGCCGACAATACATCTTTTTCAGATCATATTAATATTTCTTAGCATACTCATATATAACACATTATGGATCTGAAACATCCTTTTATCAGTAACAATAACTTATAATAATTTTGTACAGACCAATTCATATAGGGCTTATTCTATCCTTTTCCTAATCTGAGCACATCTTGGACTCAATGTGAGCACATCTTGACAAGGTGATACTCTCAGAGACAATTCATTTTTTTTCAATTCTCATTCGTGTTAATACACTTAACTTTTAAGTCTCTCTCGTTACATTTAAAAACTTCAATGTTGTCCCCACCAAATTCATTCACCTTTTATGAGTCATTTTCTTTCTATTATAAATTCATTTAATCCTTTTCAATATCTCGAATCAATTCTGGTCTTCAATCTTTTTTTTACCCTCTTTATTTCAATGTAAGGGCGAACGACTCCTTTATCATATAACGCCTCATAGAATAGTCTAATAATATCAATGTGATAATGATTGTTATGCTTAAAGTCACTTAGAACTATACATTGATCTCATGTTCCTATGAACTCCAAAATATAAGCTTTAAGCATATCTCCAATAGTTAAGCCCATTACCAACTTATACATGTAATCACTTGGTTCCACATTCTTAGCCATCATATGCCATTTCGATGGATTCCTAAGGATGCATATCATAGGTTGTTATTGCGCTTCCCTAACAATCTTTTACTCAATCATCTTTATGGGGTACACTTACTTCTTATTTCAATCACAAAATATCATTTTTCCGATTCAAACTAAAAAATTCAGATTCATTTCAATTTCCTTAATAAGATTCACAATTTTTAAATTCACAATTTTTAAATCTTCAATTTGGGTTTTGCTAATCCTTTTTTTTGGCAAAACTGATTTTAAATTTCAATAACTAATAATACTTCCTTTGCCGCTTATCAGCTCAACATTCTACACTTTTTATCGCACTAGATTTGATAATCTTAATATCCAAATTTGTAATACTCTGCTATTGAATTTTCTATTCAATGCATTAGATTACAACACTAGCTTTGCTAGGAAATGCTCATTTGCACAATCCTTTCAATCTTTTCAAACCCAATAATTACCTCAATCTTTACTGATCTGTATTTTAATATATATATATATATATCCAAGATGTTTCTGTACAAATAATGCCTCTAAGCTTTCAAAGCTATTACTATTGCAGCAAGTTTCAAATCATGTATCAAAATTCAGCTCATAAGGCTATAATTGTCCCTATGTACACAAAATCACTTTATAACATTGCAACAGATTGTATCTTAATCTCTAATGGGAAACTCTATTGTATATACTGTGAAATCTCCAAATACAAGTGACATAATTAACATTGGGTTATAGTCCCTAAAAAATTCTTTATACAATTATCACTCATACTGTTTACACTTTTTTCCTCGAGTATTCAAAATGTTCTTTTTACTTTTCGAAAACACTCAAAATACCATCTATGATCATAATCACTAACTTGTATAATTTTGCTCGAATCACTCTAACCTTCAATATATCATAATACTGTAGGGGCATTTTTAACTCCAACAGATATAACCTAAGACTCTTCATACCCATGATTTGTTCTCGTAATTCTTTAAGTATTTAATTCCTTAAATAAGGTAATATTTTCTCATATTATTTTCAATTTCCCAATTAACTCCCTTTCTCGAATGATTTTCTCAATTCATTCGATTTCCTGTGTTGGTAACCCATTGATCAAATCTGATTTGTATCTTTTATACTTAACGTCACCTCAAATTCAAGATTCCATCAGTTATTTGGATATTTTACATCAACAAAATGCATACACTCTCAATAGCATTTTCTACCTCTTATGCTTGAGTCTCTGTTAGGGATATAACTCCAATATTCACTTTTGATTCATTCCTTATTCATTTCTGATTTGTTCTTTCATTGTTCATTCTTAAATTGAATCA
>JANSVA010112286.1:0-10160 GCA_025504915.1 Erythroxylum reticulatum
TCCCAACATAATTTAACTACTAATACCCCAAAATTAATCTAATCATGCTTATTCATAAAAAAAATTTGGGTCCAACACAATATGTATAATGAAAGCAAGTTTTAGAATCATTCACTATGCCTAATAACATATATGAAATAAATAAAAGAGCTTCAAAACTTTTGAAATTTTGCTTTTAAGTTCAAAAGCTCACCAAAAAAATATAAGTTTATATGGGAAAATATTGTGCAATCTTCATTTAATTTGATTTTCTCAACGACTATTAAAAATATGAATTATAAAAGCAAATTTATTCTAATTATCAGCCTTTTTCTTACTAATTCAAATCAATATTCAATAATGAAGTACAATATTGATGGACATATTTCAATTAAGTTAAGATATCAGTTTATAAAATTTAAAGACAAAGGTTATAATAAAATTAAGAAAGTCATTAAAATTGTTAACCCTTTGGCCACATTTAAAATTGGACATTGTCCTTAATGTACATTGTATAAGCGTAAATTAATAAGTGAGAAAGAATTAAAACTTTCCTAAGTATGACGATTTCTTGATTTTGAGATTATCCATCCAATATGAGACTACACCTTTGCAAAACATAAAGGAAAAGGGGATAAAAAGTAAAAAGTAAATAAAAATAACACAAATAAAAATTGATACAAAATATGAAACTAACATAATAAGAGTAAATCCTAATTCTTATGATGCCTGCTAAGTAGTGCTTGGTTAACTTTTGTGGCTTGACGTACCTTGTATGCTCAAGGTGACGTAGTTAAACTGATATTTTTGGTATTATTATCAAGCTCACCTCCAAATTATAACTTCACTCGATGGCCATTAACTTTAAAAGTACCCTAGTGTGGATGACTTACCTAGATTACGTTGCATGGTAATACTTTCTCCATCATGAATGGTCCAAATCATCTTGATTTAAGCTTACCAGGAAATAATTTTAGGCAGGAATTGTATAAGAGAACTTGATCTCCCTCCTTAAACTGTCGTGACTGCTTAATAATTTGGTCTTAATAACTTTTGACTCTTTCTTTATAGATTTTGGAATTTTCATAAGTCAGTAGTCATCATTCATCCATTTCACTAACTTGGAAGTTTATCTTTTCACCTGCATGTTAAAGATCAAAAATCACGAGTTTAATAACCAATATGTCTTTGTTCCAATTCAACAGGCAGATGGCATGCTTTTTCATAAACTAGCCTATAGGTTATATTGTCAACCGATGTCTTGTGCGCTATCCTATAGGCTCTCAGAACATCGTCTAACTTAATTGACTAATCCTTCCTCTAAAGCTCCACAGTCTTCTCCAAAATTTGTTTTAAACCCATATTAGATACCTCAACTTGGCCACTATTTTAAGGTTATATAGGGTGGGAATCCTATGAGTCACCATACTTCTTAAACACTTTCTCAAATTGCGCATTATAAAAATGTGTACCCCTATCATTAATAATCGCCTTAGGTGTGCCAAAATGGGAAATAAACTTTTAAGGAATTTTATGAAAACCCTAGCATTATGAGTAAAGCTTGTGCTTTCACCCATTTTGAAATATAATCAATAGTTAGTAGGATAACTCTATTGCCGAACAAACTTGGGAATAGAGCCTTGAAATCAATGCCCTAAATATCAAATATTTCATAAACAAAAATGAAAATTTTGGGCAATTCATCCAAAGGAGAAACATTACCTAATCTTTGACATCTATCACTTGAAGCTAAATACCTCTGAGCATCTTTAAAAATTGATGTTTAATAAAAACTTGATTATAGGATCTTCTGAGTCACCCTATTTGCATTATGTTGCCCTCCAGTTGGACTAGTATAACAGTGTTATAGGATCTTCCACCCTTCAGAATGAGGTACACATCTCCTCACTATTTGGCTTGCACAGATACAATTCTTCCTAAAAATAGTCTCTCAAATTGGTAAAGAATTTCTTCTTTTACTAATAAGATAGACCGTTTAGTAAGATCTTAGTTACCAGATAATTTGGAATATCCATAAACTAAGGGGTTTCAACCTCACTTACCTCCTCCAATATAAAGGCACTCTTTTGGGAAGTTGTCTTCAATGCCTTCTTTATTTAGTTCTTCCAAATTCTGATTTTCAAGGGAAGAAACATGGTTTACTGCCAAGTTTTTAGCCCCTTTCTTATTAAGTAAGTATTTCAATACAGAATGGTTAGTATAAATAACAACTTTAGACACAACTAAATAAGTTCTAAATTTATCAAATGCAAAAACCACCACTATCAACTCCTTTTTCTTTCTATTGTGATTCCCTTAAGCATCTATGAAAGTCTTACTAGAGTAGTAAATTGGTTAAGAGGTTTTGTCCTTTTACTGTCCGAGTACTACAACTAGTGCAAAATCACTAACATTAGTTCGAAGGGTAAATTCCAACCTGGTGGAAACATAATTGAGGCCTTAGTCAACTTTTCTTTAAGAATATTGAAAGCATCTAAACATTCTTTTAGTAAATGTAAAAGGTATGTCCTTTTCTAATAACTTGGTTAATGGCTTAACAATTTTAATAAATTCTTTAATAAATCTTTTATAAAAGCTTGCATAACTTGGGAAACTTCTTATACCCTTAACCAAAGAAGGGGGTGGTAGTTTCTCTATAACTTCAATTTTAGCCTTATCTACCTCAATCTCACAGTGAGAAATTTTATGGCTTAGAACTATACCTTCTTATACTATAAAGTGACATTTTTCCTAGTTCAAAACCATATTTGTCTTCTAACATCTCTCTAACACTCTTTATTAATTACAGAGGCATAAATCAAATGAATCACCAAAAATAGTTTAATGGTCCATAAATACCTCTAATATGTCCTTGACTACATCATCAAAGATGGTCATCATGTACCTCTAAAATGTAGTAGGTGCATTACACAACCCAAAAGGCATCCTTTTATAAGCGAACTTACTGTAGGACAAGTGAATATTGTTTTCTCTTAATGTTTTAGAGCAATGGGGATTTGAAGGTAGCCCAAAATTCAGTCCAAGAAGTTGTAGTATATATGTCATACTAGTCATTCCAACATTTGATTTATAGAGGTTAAAGGGAAGTGATCCTTTCTAGTTGCATCATTTAACTTTCTGTAGTCGATGCATATTCTAATGATAGTTCTCTTAGGAATCATCTCATTCTTCTCACTGAAGATTACCATCATTCCTCCTTTCTTTGAGAAAACCAGCACATAAGTTGCCTAAGGGCTATAAAAAAAGGTAAATCACTCCAGTAAGAGTTTAGTTACCTCATATTTTATCACTTTCTTCATGTTTGAATTTTGCCTTCTTTAAGGTTACATCACAGGTTTAAACTCCTTATTGAGATATGGAGCCTGATAAAATAATGTTATGCCTTTTGTATTCTATTCTCCTAGTGTATCATATTATTAAAAACAATTCACAGTGAATAAAAAACCCTAGCCACCCGTGGACATAGCCATATTTTAGTGAACCACGTAAATCTATGTGTTCGTTTATTTTCCGCATTGTTTTTTGATTATTGTGATTGATCGTCCATAACACTCCTCCTCCATTAAAATTTTGTCCTTGTAAAAGGAAGGATTGATCCCTCTATCTTCCATGCAATGGCTCTTTTATGTTCCTTAAGCATATTCAACATCTTCTCTTTTTGATTCACCTCTAAAGTTGATGTTATAATTAATATTAATTTTGAATTCTTCTTTAGAAACACATATTCCAAATAATCAGAAAGTACCTTTAACTCTAACTTTGGTGGCTCTTTAATAGACTCTTTGTATTCATAGTTATTCTCTCGATCTCTTTCATTCTGCCTCATTTTTTTCCTAGTATTGTGCCATAAAAAATTCATGCGTATCTTTAGACATAAATCTTTACATAATGTCTGAAGTTACGAAGTCATTAATATCAATAAACTAACAGGAATCATCGCATTTAAGGGCACATCTCATAGCATCAAATATCTTAAAAGTAACCTTTTCTTCTCCCACCCTAAGAACTGATTTACAAACACTATCATCAATAATGGCTCTAGCTGTAACTAGGTAGGGACATCCTAGAATCAAAGATACTATTATATCTTCATCCGTATCAAGTATAACAAAGTCAACTGGGAAGATGAACCTTTCAATCTTTACCAATACATCCTCAATAATACCCCTAGGATATTTAATAGATTTATCTGCTAATTGAATGCTCATACTAGTAGGTTTGGGTTCCTCTAATCCCACTTTATTGAATAATTTGTATGGCATTAAGTTAATTCTAGCCCCCAAATTAGTTAAGGCTTCCTCTACTAAAAAATTACCAATAATACAAAGGATAGTAAAATTTCCTAGATCTTTAAGCTTCTGTGGTAACCTGTTTTATACGATCACTGAGCCTTTCATGCTTAGCCTCACTGTAGCCAATTCCTCTAACTTCTTCTTGTTGGATAATAGCTCCTTAAAAATTTTTGTGTACTTAGGCATTTGTGCTAGAGCCTCAATAAGTGGTAAGTTAATATGAAGTTGTTTAAATAACTCGAGGAACTTACCAAATTGCTCGTCCATGCGATCCTTGTTCAACTTTGTTAGATATGGTATGGTGGGATGGAATTCTCTAACTTTCAGAGGATGCTCTATACCTTTGTTCTTCTCTTGACTTATCTCATGATCCTCCTCTTCACTTCAGGTTCTATCGTCTGCTTGTAGTTCCATTCACTTCCAAGTATGACTGCCTTTATATGCTCATTAGGATTTGGTTCAACGTAACTCAACAAATTCACCTTTTGCCTATTAGCTAATATCATTGCTAATTGATCAAGTTGCACCTTTAAGTTATGGATTTAAGTATGTTGTCTCTGACATTTCTATACCATACCACTCTTATAGTGCATATGCCCGATCATATCAACGGATAGTTAAGAATATACTACACAAAAATGGTATGTTAAAACAATCACATTAATATAGTCTGAGGCATCAATATAACTTAAGCATTCTAAATACTTATTTCCTTCAAAAATATAATAAGTCATATATGTCATTAACATTTCAAATTCAAGTAGACCATACACAACATTTTTGAACTCAATCCGGTACATCATACAATATAAAAATTACACACTAAAGACAATGTGTGTCATAACATGGAATGCTAATGCAAAAGTCATCTATCTAGACTTTGCAAGTATCAGCTGACCAGACCTTTGAGCCATTCTTATCACCAAAATAACCGTACTAGAATTCTATTAGATCTTTTTAAAAGCTAGATCTCCTATGAACCTGAAAATCAACCTTGCAATTTTAATGAGTTCGCGAACTCAGTGAGTGAACCATCATCAATGTACTCACTCAAGTTAGAACATAAAGACAAGTATATAACCCAATTCACCAAGTATAACACATTATCCAGCATTGAATATCATATCACATTATATCATATGTCAACAAGTACAACATGTATTCAATTATTTCATATCACTATTTCAAAACAATCTAGTAAATTATCTCAATCATTCATATAATACATGTAAAGTTGTATATGCAAATGTAGATGTGACTCCATTCTTATTTTGCTTTGTTGTGACTGAGCGCATATCAACCCAATTTACTGTTCCATATCTGTTGTGGATACCGGGCTCATTGTTATCTGAGCCTGTGGCTATTTGTGTACAATCTTGAGCTTAAAGCTTTTTTTTTTACACATTGGCTACTCTAGTCACAACTCCTTTATTTGATCGTGCATTTCGATATAATGAGATGCATCAATTCACATATTATGCTTTCAATACTTTTCATTCAATGTGTTCATATCATATATCAAATTCTTCGGACCTAAATCTGGCATTCATCATTCAAATGTTCATACATTCCACATTACACATACAATTCAACATAAGCATATATAATTGAGTTTTCACATCTAGTTTAACTCACAGTACGTTCCAGAATAGCTATTTCTTTGATGATTTGATAATGTCTAGATGTTAGCGATTAACTTGTCTGTCTATAGTCAAGCAATACACTCATAGTTCACAATCAATAATTTGTTCATTCATATGAATATACAATCATGCACATGTACATGTGTCATGTTCCATGCATGCTCAATTGACCTTTCTGGGTATGTATTCTTAATCACAAATCTTGACCGTTCAATTATTATATCTTTTATATTACAACTTTGCATTCAAGTTTATACATTGGGTAAGTTTGATTACTCTAAATTCATCAATCATATATTCATTAACCTTTTTTAGCAATATACATTCACACAATCTCCTATTTCTCATTCATTCATACCTAATACACCTTACTCATATCCTTTGGATCATATTTGCATTCATAAGAACACCTTTATTCTTTTAACAACTCAAAATTTCCATATTTAAATACATTGATATCAAGACAATCCATTCATAAAGTAATGACATCAATTAACAACCTAAACTTATCAAACCCTTAATCAATTAATTAAGCAACAATCTAGGTTCATTTTAAGCCTAAATCAAGTCCAAATACACCAATGTAGAGTGACTTATCCTCGTTTGGTTCGACAAATTCACAAAACTGAAATTATCATTTCAAAGCTTTGGTCACGATTATGGGGGGACCTTCCCACGATCGTGGGATGAGTGCCCTAATGTGCACTATCCAATTTTCCTCAATTCTCCACGAATTTCATCTACTTAGGATCATCATTAACACTTAAATTTTCCAAAATTTTTACTCTCAAAAGCTACTTAATTTATGTTACTATAGCTTCTATCTTGGTTACATAAATCTCACAAAACTTTACTCAATTGATTCATTATCATTCACGTAATCCCATTAGATATGTAATCCTAGCTTTTCCAAATTCAAAAACAATTTAATAGCACCTATCTTTAGCATAAATTCACCTTCATTTATACTTCAAAACTTAACCTAGTTCATCCATATAGTAGCCTACAACCTAATATTTTCATGCATAAAAAACAAAACAGAAAAGTAACAAATTCATCAATCATATTCCAACATAACTTCATCATCAATCCTACGTACAGTTCATCTCAATTCAATCATCATAAAATTTCTATTACAACATGCCACAAAGATCAAATTTTCACTTACGTGTTTAGCTCAAATTCCACATTAATTATCAAGCTATCCTAGCCCTCCATGCTTGCAAGCATAATTCCAAAAACCAAGTGGGAGTTAAATAATTTCAGTAACAAGAAGACAACAAAATATTGGAGTGGCAAAGTATAGAATTTAGGCAAAAACTCAAGGTTGTGAGGTTATGTATGTATGTCAGTAATGAGAGGAAGAAGAAAATATCATGTAGCAAAAACAATAGAGAAGTTAGCCATCCATGTGTGTGGGTTGAGGGGTATAGGTGTGTGGTGAGGGTTGAGACACTTGTCAAGATACTTGCCAAATAAAGGACCATGTTATATGTCCTCTTCTTAAACTACCAAATGTCACTCAAATACCTAATCCACTTATCACTTAGTTTTTTAAGCCATTTGTCACCCAATTGTCTAGGCCATTTGTTACTCAATTCCATTGTCACATGTCACTTTCATCACTACAAGAAAATAAGACAATCCGCTACATTTAAAAAATCTCACAAAATGTCACAGAATATAATTTGTGACGTTTTAAAAAATATCACAAGAAACGTCACGGAATGTGGTATAAGCAAAAAGTTTCTACAACATTTTCCGTAAAACGTCATGAAAAACAAGGACATTTCATGACATTTTCAAAAACGTTGAGGAAAGTCACATTTTGCGATGTTTTTGAAAACGTCACAGAATATCTTCCGCGACATTTTCAAAAACTTAGTGGAATGTCTTCCACAACGTTTTTATTATTATTTGTATTATTTTTAACTATTATTTTTAATTTTAATAATTATTTTTAAAATCTTATTTGTTTAATCATTAGACCTAAGCAATCATTAGTTGAAAAATTGTCTAACAATTACAAAGGCATACAATGAAACTAAGAAAACTCAAGTGCCAAGCATTTTATTAGATCAAACGGTTCATCCCGAAGGGTTGTAACAGAAACCCATGTAATGATATAGAAATCACCATACAAAATTATGCAATGAATTGAGTGTATTAAATGCACCATTTAATTGAACAAATCCCATCAATAAATATAAGTATTCTAACTAAAAGTTTAACCATAGAACTATTTGGACCTACGTATCTTGATTGCTCAAAATGTTCCACAAGGAAGGAATGTAAGGTGGAAACAAAAGTTTAATATATAAAACTTAGGCAGCACTAGCTCTCTTGCCCTTCTTCCTGTGGATCTTCTTCATGTAAAACTCCAGCTCTTTGCCTTCCAATATGTAAACCACTGAGCTTAGTCGCAACTGGAAACATTTGCATGTTCTCAACTGATCTGATTCCACCACATTGAGCAAAAGAAGCTCTAGTGCTTCTTGTATCTCTTTTTCCAAACAGGACACTCGAAGAACAAATGCTATCGATGCTTGTCATCGAATTCTTGTGCTCGTTTCCTATCTCTCGTCTACAAACATCTTCCCTAAGCTTGTTTCTGACGACACCTGAAAAGTACTAGAGAGATGTTAGTAGTGGCAGATTCAGTTGAGTATTACCAATGGTTGTCTAATTTTGAAGCAATATACTCTCAAAGAAAATATCAAGATAGTTTACGGAACCTGCTCCAAGGACTTTGACCATACAATTCAATGCTTCTTGAATAGATTTAATTGTCCCTCCCTATTTTCCAATCAAACTTCCTGCTTGAGAGGCTGGAACTAACAGCCTTATTGAAGCCTTAGTAACTGTGCCTGCTAAAGCATGAGATGAATCACCTTCGAGACCATCACTAATGCGTTTATGAACCCTCAGAAGGCCATCCATAGCTAGAGGAAGAGAAGAATCTAGCTCTTCTTGGGCAGATATCATTATCTCCAAACAATAATGTAACTTCTTTATAATCAAAGAAATTTTATGAAACAAATTAAACATCATTTCTTAAAGAATTATCATGAAAGAAAAGAACTAAAAAATATTTAGAACACATATGAAATGCCATTTCTAAACAATCTATATTATAATGGGCTAATTAATCAAGAATTTCACATATCTACCTTAAAATTTCTTAGAGGAGATAAGTCTCAATCGATTACATAAATGAGATGACTTTATAATAAGATATACAAGATGCATTTGAGAAAGTAAGATGGATGACACTATGTCAAAAACCATCCATCCACTCCCCCTTACCTCACATGAAGAGTGACAAAATATTCTTATATTCCCAAACTTATCAATAGATTCCATTCTTCAACTTGATCCTAAGACAAGGCTTTAGATTTTATAATGTTCAACATGATCATCTATTCATAAGAACAATTATCATAAGCTTTTTCTTCTTCCTTAAAAGTATGCTCCTACAAACTAACATTTTCTACATATGTTATATTCACACAAGATTTATAGTCTTGCTAACAAACGAATATAATGTATACGTACTAAGAATATTGAGGTGGCTTATTTAAAAAGATTATTACTTCAGTTTTGCATTGTTTAGCATCTTATACATATATTTTACAACTTTATAATTCATTAAATATAATTTATACCATCACAGATGTGTGTTGTAAAAGCTTCATACTAAGCTCCATTATACCTACATTTTCTTCCTCTTTCTTCTATTAAGTAACTGAGTTAAAGCTCAAAAAGTATAAATGCCTAACACACAATAGAACAAGAACTTCTATTATGTAGTAATATTCCAAACAATTTAAGGCCTTCTATTTATAATGCTCTTATTAACAAAACAAGATAAATGCACATTCTTTAAAAAGATTCTGTGTTTATTTAGAAGTTCATTAATTTTAAGTATTTTCACCACTTAACATGATGAGACCATTCTCTATAGCAACTCAGCTTAAACACTTCTGCATCCCTTAGGCGCTCATTACAGCAGTTTCCTTTACTCATTTTACAATCTACAGTAAGACATCAATCATCTAGGATCCGGAGTTACCAGAGAAACTCTTATTGTTTCTCTAGGATCCGCTACCAGATTGGTTTCCTGATAAACTCTAAATAGTCTCATTACACAATTATAGTTACAAAGTTTCTCATTATTGTTGTTTCAGTAATATAAAATAAATACATGACTGATTGTTCTCAAGTA